>JAQGBD010000560.1:0-27613 GCA_034698165.1 Punctoribates punctum | reverse complement strand
TGTGTGTGTGTGTGTGTGTGTGTGTGTGTGAGAGAGAGAGAGAGAGAGAGAGAGTTCTTCACTGAAAGAGTGATGCACTTCAAAGAACATTTTAATTCATCGGAGTTTAGTCTCCATTCATCTAAAAATACCAATTATTGTGGAAATGATTGAAACAAACGTATGGGAGAAAGTCGTAAATATTGTGTAAACACTGGAAGAGATGAATTCAATTTCGCCAAATATATAATCAATTTCGATATAAAACTTTAATAATTATATTTAATACTAATTTACAAAACACTTTCCAAATTGTCGATCGAAATGCCTGAGTGTATGCCTCGAGCAGAGAAAGACACGAAAATCATCCAAAATTGTGGCACTTTTTACCAGATTTGTGGAAAAAAGCAAATATTTATTTACGGTTTTACGGCATTCAAACAAAAATATGTTTAAGTTTTTTAGTGATGACAAGTAGTGAGCAAAAGAAACTGTTATTATTGCCACTAAAGGAATGTTGACTCAAATCAGAGCCAAAATCAAGTTTAGGTGAATATCGAGAGATTGTGAGATGTCTGAGACGTGTGTAAACATAAGTGACTTCAACTTCAATACCGAAGTCATTCATAATTTGTTTGAAAGCTTAAGATTAACAAAATTGATAGGAATTAATGACAACCAATTTACTCAATTTGACACCAATTGTTCACTTTTAGGATCCGGGTTGTTTTCTATTCATTCAATATATCTTTTCCCCCACAAGAGTGGCATCAAATTTAAAGCCTGTGCTCTAAAACATATCAATGGTTTGATAGACAATCATTTAAGGAGTCATTCAATTCAATCAAATTAACGATTCAATAGCCATTCCTCGTCCTTAAGTTGTTTTTATATCTCAAGAATAAAGTCATTTATGGAAGTGTGAGCTCATGGGCTGCGCATTACTTCAGATGATTGACAGAAACGTGTTTCAGATATAATCAGTAGAAGTGATGACAGATTTTAATAGACTGCTATAAAAACATCACTAATTGGAGAGAAATTGATTTCAATTGATTATTAAAGTTAAACAAATCAATCAATAATTCAGAGCAGAAATTAGTCGAAGAAAGAAATGCTTTCACTAATCGATTGAATGTAATTCACTTCACTTCCAATAATTAGAGTCTTTTCTCATGATTTGATTGAGTTTTCAATTGAAAACTTTCTTCAAATGATTTTCTATTAAAATATTTGATCTGATTATTAGAAGTCAATTACTATTAAGGTTTCAAACAATTGGACTGCAATTGGATTGCATTGATTCATAAGATATAGCAATTTGAAAGGTCTGACCCTATAATCATATAAATCAAACTAATATTCAATTAGGGAAAGCACTCATCAATTGATTGTTTTGATTAACAATAATTTGGAAATTAGTCTCCGAAGAGACTTATCGTCAGTAATGAGATTTTAAATCATAAATAAGTTCTTTATTTTTCTTTTCTTTTGCCATCAATTAAGGGATTAAACATTTTTCATATTATTGTTAATAAATATATGGATTACTGTCAGTCAGATTAGTTGGTAATCATATTGAGTAATAGAATTTCACTAAATATCTATTATTTTCATTTGAAATCTCAGCCAAAAAAGGTTTGATCAGAGCTCCGACTCTTCTATTCTAAAGGCTTTAGAGCTTATCCTAATTGGAAGTGACGGAACCGTTACTCCATTAGCCCGTAATTCAATTGAAAACTTGTTTTTCTCTCTAATTTTCTTCAATAGAGAAAAAGAAATTAGTTTTTTAATCCGATATAATTTGTTTAATTTGTTGATAATATGCATAAAATTTTTAATTATTTGTGTTATGTGTGACTCAAATAAGCCACTGATCGCATAGAAAGAGATTAACTGAGAGTCAAATGAATTCGTGTTTCAATAGTAATGCGAATCTAATTCTGTTATACGCCTCGATTGACACCAACCGCACAATTATCTTGAGTTAAGTTTGTGCTGAAACCACAAAAACTATTGCAATACTCGGACTAATCGCTACCAGAATAGGCTTCTCATAGGCTTTGCTTCGGAAGCGCTTAAAATTACTCGAAAATAGTCATCGCATTCACTAATGTTTTGTTCTCCTCTTCTATTCATTACACAAACGACTAATGCATTGAAATAACTGCTCCACTCTTTGTCTGTCTGTCCCTCTGATCGCTATTTTCTTACTCTTCTCAACAGAAATTCAATTATTTTCATCGAATTGCTTATAAATTATTATTTTTTTCTCAATTTTCAATCGATTTATATTTTTGAAAAATTAGGAAAACAGTAAATCTATGAATTGCTCACTAATGTCCGACAGGACTACAGACTGTATGCCTCTCTAAAGCTCCCATTCTTTAAAAATTTAATTGAATTTTCTAAAACCTGATAAAACCATCTCTAATCTCGCAATTATGGACTGCATTTATGAGAGCGTTGGCCAACAATTGTGGCCCAGAATTCCCTTCTCTTCAAATTCGTTCCCCTTTTAATATCGAGCATTAAATGGCTATATATCGGTATATATCACACATTCCTGTCATACCATTGAAGAAGAGATATGGAAAATAATTGCATTCCATAACTAATAAGTAATAGTTTGCAAAAATTATCCCAAAAGATGGCTAATAGAAGAATAGAATAGAATTCTCCCCGAATTTAATTAATTTCTTTTACGATAATATTTTTGGTTTGATTACTTAGATTTACACACATTGAAAACTAATAGCAGTTTTTCATTAAGTGTTCTAGATAACACTTTATAAAATTTAAATAGAAATCAACCAAATCTGGTAATAAATTTGATCTCTATTTTTCAAATAATTTAATTGACTAGAATTTGGACTAAATTTTGATTTCATCGTAAATTCTGTACCACTTTCACAATATTCATAGGTTTAAGTCTCTGATATTCGGATTATAGCGGGAATAAAGTGACAGAGAGATATACACAGATATAGAGACAGGGCCAATATAATAATGTGTTCACATAGCTAGAATTCTTTGCCTCTCTCTCTCTCTCTCTCTCTCTCTCTCTCTCTCTCTCTCTCTCTCTCTCTCTCTCTCTCTCTCGCCTTCATTCCAATAACTGACTCATTCTGTGCGAGTCTTGCTTTCATGGCATCTAATATTAGGTACTAATTCAGGAGTAGTGCTATTATATTGTGCGCCATATTTGCCATAAAACGCACATTAAGTCAATTGATTGCATACTATTAGCTAAATATGAAATTTTAATTAATTCTCTGCTTTTGATTCTCTATTGTATTCATATTTCTTTTCATACATTATTATCACAAAAATTTAGATTTTCATCAAAACAATTATAATAATTATAAGAATATTCATTAATGACTGCAAAACAGACTTAAATATTAATAAAGTTTTCTTTCGTTCAAAATCAATATCTGAAGAATTTTTCACAAAAAGGATGAAAACCTATTCTCACATTCATTATAATTGAAAAGATTTTTATCTATTTTCAGGCAATTTCTGCTCAAACTATAATGAGCAAGGCAAATATTTTGAGCTCATGAAAGTCATGCTATAAAGAGTTGATTAAATGAAATTTGCGGAACAGCTCTGATTTAATAGTAATTTCATTTTTTTCAAAACTCATATTCATATTCATTATTCATAAGTTTATTCAAAACGAATTTTTCCGATGAAAACCATTAATGAAATTATGTGAAGAAGTGATGTTCCGGCCGTCAAAATGGCTAATATTAATGCTTATGATTATATTCGGGGCAAATTAACGCAACACTGACTCCCACCTCAAAAACAGTCGGCTATCAGTGGCGTACATTTGATCGGTTGGAAAATAATTTGAGTTTATTATCAACTTTTAGTCCATTCAATGGATTCTTTATTCGCTTTATTCGCGAACCTTTCGGAAGGCATTTAATGAGAATCAGATCTATTCTTACAGATATCTGAATCACAAATTAGTTGTTATGATGTCCGCCACTTCTCTCTAATAGATAACAAAGAGAGAGAGAGAGAGAGAGAGAGAGTGAGAGAGGGTTTGAATGTTTATATAATTAATTTAATGCCTTCAGTGGTGAACGTGTTTGTGATTAATCACTTTTTATTCAATTATTGCATTTTAGGCGCATTAATGAGTGAATTCGCACGTTTGGGTCCACCAGTGCCTACAGTCGGCTCAGACATCGACACAAACGGCGCTCTCAACGTCAGCAGTACTGTCACCGGCAAAAAGAAGAAGAAGAAACGCAGACACAGGTATGTCCCCTCTCTATGCCTATACTCTGTGTATTTATTGCAGGTTTATTAGGAAATCTAATTTTGTTTCGGCAAAAATGATGTACTAATTAATTAAATAATGAACTTATAAAATCAGAAACAAAGTTAATCAGAAGAGCACAGAATATCCAACTAATAGCTCTTCACTACAATAGAGTTTTGGTTAATTTGAATTCTCTCTCAATTCTTAATGATCTTTGAGATTAATTATCAATTTCTGCCATAAATTAATTAATATTTTTCTTTGGAAACAAATATAGAGTTTTTAGACTTAATGGTAAAACTTAGACAATATCTTTGAATTAATTATTCTGTGCTTTAGTTGAGGCGATCAATGGTAGTGTCAAAGTGTTGTTCAATAGTAAAGTCAATTAAACTAATAACTTATTTACTTAATGTCGGCTCTCTTTTCAATTTGTGGTAAAAGTACTCCACTTATTGTAAATTTGACAATAATTAAGTTAAAACGCTTTTTCGCTCAATTCATGTGTTTTACTCAATATATTGACATTCAATGAAAATGTTGGGAACAGTTGACAGCAAAAGCTGTTAAATTTGCTATTAATTGAAAGGCAGACCAAATGATAAACAGAAAACACCGGTGTTTCGGAGATAGCAGGTCACCACTCATTCACACAGCCATAAGAAGGAGTGGATATAATATTTTTCAATTATTATTATATTGATATTAATCATACAATTCATGTAAATTGTATTGTATTTATTGCGAGCCATACGTGCAAACATCGCAAACACCCGGGTATTAGGGCCGACACAGCTATTAGAATAATGCGGTCCTTTATGCCAGTGCTGTGTCTATGGTGGCCCTCATTATCGGTGTTGGGAGCGCTCCACCTAAACAAATGATAGAGAAGTGCAAATTTGCTGTTTTATAAAGGCGTCGACCGAAACACACAAATGGACACAATTTGTGTTAAAAAGTGAAACAATCTTTAAGTGATTCTTATAAATGAATTCCACTCCAAATGTTAAGTTTGTGGTCATTCCTAAAAATTAATTTACTTTTCTTCCAAATATTTCATTAAAGTTGGGATTAATTTAATAAATAAAACAGAATTTATTTGAAGGATAGCTCAGAAATAATTATAAAACAAATAAAATTTTCAGTGTTTTCTGGTTTTAATTAATTAATTCCTTGAAGTTTCAAATCTAATTGAATTAGAAATGATTTTCATAATAGAAAGAGAGTACTATTCCTCGCTCTTCCCCATTAATTCTTGGCTCTAACCCATAAATATATCGAACATTTCATACAATAATTAACTCTTTGTTGAGGAATATGAAGAAAAAAAAACATTTTCCAAATACTAAATCTTTTAGTCTATGGTTGAGTACCTGAAAAAAGCCAATTTAGTGTTAGTTGTGAGTCGCAAATATTTGCTCTTGCACTTAATTTGCACTTTCAATAAAACTAATTTGTTTGCGTGCAAAACGTACGGCACAACTAAATTATGGGCTGTTCTTCACTAACGGCATATAAAGCTAATGAAATGCTCTTAACATTCAACTAATGAATTATTAATAATTAACACTTTTATTCGACTATTATATTAGCCTTTATATAGATTTTAGTTATACTTTAATTTGCATAATATGTCTATAAATTTGTTCATAAATCGAAAAACACTTTCATTTAATAGTATTTTCCGTATATTTATTAAATTATTTATCGATTTTCCGACAGAACTATATTCACGAGCTATCAATTGGAAGAACTGGAGAAGTCGTTCAAAGAAGCACATTACCCTGATGTTTATGCTCGAGAAATGTTGTCTCTTAAGACAGATTTACCTGAAGACAGAATCCAGGTAAGAAAAACAATCAATAATAAACTTGCGTCGAAACAAAATTATAGTTTCATCGATGATTTATCGAGTTTTTAATGAAATAATAGAATAAATCTATGAATTATTGTCTATTAAATGGTTTTTGATAGGGAAGGCCTAATTTTTCTATTTTGAAAAATGACCACAAATCTAGTGAACAGAATAAACCGAATCAATGGATGACAATATTTATAGAGTTTTGTTGGAGTAAACGCTTCACTGAACTAAACTTTTAGTTTAAATATTTTATTTGATTTGAATTTAGAGTTCATTGTATGCAAAAAATGCTGAAAATGGGAAATAATCTGAAAAAATGAAAATCTATGAAATGATTTCTGTGAGCGGACAACAAATTAAATAAAAATCATATTAAGTCTGAGCCGCAGCTCATCCACAAGTGATTCGTTGGGCAAACCGTTCAAACAGTGATCGCATTGAATGCGATTCACGACAGTTATGAATAAGACTCGTCTCCACTCTTCCCATAATGTCTTTGCGGTTCTGTTTAATGGTCTGAAATGACTCACAAATAAAGTGTAATCCCAACAAAATATTTCATATTTTATATGTTTAGTTATATTATTTATTATTAGATTATTTGTTTGATTCAAGAATTTCTGTCAAATTATCGCAAAATTTATCGATTTGTTTAATAGAAAAGAAGCGATCAATCAAACAATGATAGCATTTATTCACGATTTTCGTCCATATTTTTCATTCAATTTAATAATAAATTGATTCTTAAAGTTTTGGTCGCATCGAAAATCTTAAAATCATTTCTTAAATCAAATGATAATTTTCTTGAGTTTAAATTCTATTATTTTGCTGAAAAGAGAGGAATAAAATCCTTTAAATTTTCCATAAATTCAGACAATCCTTAAATTCTGAAAAACTAATTTCAATTTGTTTGTAAACTTGGAAATCATATGAAGTGTGAATCGGTTCTCTGCTTACAGTGTATCAGATCACTGGAAAAGTGGTGCGCTTTTCCTCTAAACATTAGAATAGCGGGTATTCCCAACTGAACAGAATAGAGACGAGAGAAACGGTAAACTTCTTTCTGATGGCAGAGCTATTCATTGGGAGCGTTAATGTAAAGCAAAAGTAGCTTTTTTGCTCATTACGGCGCTGGAAGACTGATGTGTTGCCGTAGACTCTATTCAATTACAGTAATTGGTATCTCAAGCGTCTCTACTCGAGGCTATCGTTGGCATCAGAGCCGCACAGAACACAACTACTCCTCTATGGCTTATTATTATTTGGTTATTTCAACTCATGATATCCTCTCATATATCGAGTTATCTTATTATTCACTACATTCTCATTAAGTTTTAATTATTGTATCAAAACTCAGCCTTCAATTAATACTGAAATGATTTTAAAAGATTACTTCCATTAATGGAATAAATGTCATCCAATTAGTGGACAAATGTTTCTCAATTGCATAGAATTTCTTCCTATAAATACAAAATTTAATTATTTTCTCGTTTTGTCTTTCATTTCGACTAAAATTCATAATTTGTCACAAAAATAGTTTCGAATTCATAGGAAACTGAAATAAAATATTCGAAATTATTAGATATTATTATCTCTTTCTCTGTCTTTGATTCCATTCGTTGACAAAAAGGTCGACATTTTATGAGCGAATATAAGCTATTAGTGAACTAAAAGAAACATAATATGTCTGAAACGTACCGAAGATAATAAATAAAAAAACAGATATCATATGTAATGCCTTCCAGTTGTCTATAGAGTCGACCCAATTGTATGGATGTTGTGTTGAGCCGTCTTTTAGTTTCTCTTATTATCTTCAATAGAGAGACAAAGCATTAGTGTTTGATTCGGTTCAGCGAACAGTGATTTGCTTTTAATTTACTCATTGCTTCCAATTTTCGGCTTTTTTGCGGACAACAAAAAATACAAAAACTATTTGTTTCTATCAAATCAACAAAAAGATGTGATAATTGAGATTAATTGGAGTACTTTTCTAAACGATGCGATAATTTCATAAACCACTTCATTGGCTTTAATCTGATAGCAATTAAGGGAAGAATTAAGGGATGGCTGGCATTTGATTTATATATTGCTTTTGTCTTCAATTCTTTGAAGGTTTGGTTCCAAAACAGAAGAGCGAAGTGGAGAAAGACTGAGAAATGTTGGGGAAAGAGTACTATAATGGCTGAGTACGGACTCTATGGTGCAATGGTTAGGCACTCTCTGCCACTACCAGACAGTATTCTCAAGTCTACCCGTGAAGGCGAGGGTCCGGCGTCGTGTGCGCCCTGGCTTTTAGGTATGTAGTGAACCAAACGATGTTTAGGAAAGAATTTATTTCTAATCGATAGACAGCCGAAGATTACCGACATTTAACTCTTCGCTGACAGGAATGCATAGAAAATCTTTGGAAGCGGCAGAAAAGATGAAGGACTGCGAGTCTGATGGCGAGTCTCGAGGCATGAGTGAAGGAAGCGCTCCACTCACTCCTCCACTCCAGTCGAACAGCCGGAGCACAAGCAATGAGTTGCAGAACATCTCTAATGAGAAAATCGGGTCATTATCTCCATTATCGCCTCAGAAGACGAGTTCAAACTCTATCTATAATTCAGTTCTGACTAATGAAAAAACTAATATCAAAGAGGAGTTGAGGACCAGTAGTATCGCAGCCCTGAGAGCAAAGGCATTGGAACACTGCGCTAAAGTCAATCAAATCGCGACCAAACCCAACGACAACTCTAATGGCGGCTTATTTCCTACAAATAGATCTGTCTCTCATCCAGAGTCAACTTCTCCGACAACTCATTACCATCACTCCTCGCCCTCAAGACATCACATCTTTTAGCAGACTTTCATTTGAGACAACTCTAAGAAAATTCGGTAATTTATTAATCATATGATTAACACATATTTCTATCGAACAACCCTTCGATCACTTATTTTAAATCATCCATTAGTTTGAGTTTCAATTAATAGTAAATTTCGCTAATTATTGAAAAATCATTAGTTTATAGCGTTTTTAATATTTAATAGTTTTTTGATTTAAAGTCTACTCAAAAGACTGAATGATTATATTTATGTAAATAATATGAATGTTCGCCACAATTATTATTATAACTATTCATTCATTCAATAATATAAAAGTTATGTTAAAGTTATTTATCATTAATTTATTCATTGATTTGGAGCCAAAATATTGCCCATTATTCCCGAATTTGATTTTCCCAACTGTGGGATCATTTGAATGACTAAAAAAAAATACAAATTCAACGAAGTTCTGAAATGTTTGATCTTGGTTTCTTTAAGTTATCAAAGATTGTTTGTGTAGAGACTGTAGCGGCAAAACTGATTCCTAATTATTGAAATCCTAAGAAAATATAAATAAATATATTTTGAAGTTTTGTTATCATTAATTGATATTCGATATTAAAACTAATTATTCTCTGGGCTGAGTCCAACTGTTATCACTAGTGTTAGCTTGGTAATTGAATTTCTCCGTACGAGACATTCAGTTGATTCCTGGGGTTTAAAAGTTGTGAGACTTATTCTGTGCTAAATATGGGCCAAATGTCAGCTCATTTTGATTAAAGGCATCGATTATTGAGAAACTTCTTATAGATTCGATATTTTAAGTATATTCTCGAATATGTTTGCAAACAAACTGGAAAACAAAGTGGAGCTGAGTTGGGGCCATATGTCAGGCCATAAACCTGCAAACAGTTCAACAATTGTCAGTTGAAGTAATTTCCCCGAAGTGTCAATTCCCAAACACATTACATTATGAGGTGCTAAAGCAGCTGCAGATGAGCAGTGTGTCTACCAGTCCTCTACCAGTGCTATACTCTATGCCAAAAAGGGACGAACGCCTCAATAGATGAGACACACATTCTCTCCTTTCATTGAATTCAGGTTTCGGTTAAAATCTATTGAAAACATTTTTTGTCTGAATTAGAGGCCAATCAAAGATCACTCAATAGTTTTTTGAAAACTTCAGAGCAATTGAACTGAAATTCGATGAGATTTTTATTACAAACAAATTAAGAAAACACTTTTCAAATATCAAATTCATTTGAATGTCTGACCGAAAACCGTATGAATGAGAGAGAAGTGGCGAACAGAGTGAACTCAATTGTGTGAACATTACTGTCGGAGAAGTTTCTAATATTTGAGTGTAATATACATCACATTCTGAATGCAATCCTCAGTTGGCCTCCGAGTCATCATTTCAGAGATGAGAGACTAAGTGTGAACGCGGAGAGAGAGAGAGAGAGAGAGAGAGAGAGAGAGAGAGATCGCATGAAAGTTAATAAAGTAAATTGCATTGCATTTTGTCGGGAATAACATAGTATTGTATTATATATGCCTAACATTTAACACAAGTCTCGCAAATAGTGAATTACATTCAGTAAAGCATTTGTTGGAAACAATGAATTAGAAGTGCAGTCAATGCGAACGAAACACAGAATTAGTTGTTTGCTATAATTTGGTGTAATTTCTATTAATGGATCCCTTCGTTTGGGAATAGTTTTCCACTTTTATAATACGATTTGTGCCGAACTATAGCCGAGTGACCCAAAAGATGAAAACAATGACCACATGAGTCAAACAATTGCTTATCTCACAAATCATCTAATTTTCAAGTATTTCCTTTGTTTTGATTTCTTCTAATTAATTAATTAATTAAAAACCAAACCAATGAAATGAAGGATAAAATTATTGAACGAATTCTAATAAATAAGAGACGGGTGAGTTTAAAACAACAAAAATTCAATTGATTGGGACATAATGTTTGATATTTTTAAGGGAAAGTGATGGCAATGTGTGTCATATTTGTTAATCTGATTGCTTCGAAAGTAATGAAATGAAATGAATATAAGTATAACATTTAGGGGACTGTTGGCAACTGTGCCGAACTGTCCCATTGCTGTCCCATTGCGAACAAATTAGATCGAAATGGGCCTCAAATCAGATTAGAAGTCAGAGACTATACCAACGAAACAAAGTTTGGTTTCAGAGCTCTAATAACGATAATGTGAATGAAGCGAAACAAACGTCTTAACGATGATGGATAGCGCCGATAGTCCTGTCCCTATATACCAGTCCTCGGCTGACATAAAGCGCTAGTTATGGCCAAACACACACTCATCCCTAATAGCTCTTAATTGAATTATTATAGGATTGCATCACTTGAACGCATAGAATCTAAATCTATGCCTGTTTTGTATGCATACAAACCATACAAACCATACAAACCATACAAACCATACAAACCATACAAACCATCCAACAATCAAAAGATGACTTTAAGTCACAGACAATAATCATTTATTTCCATAAACATTGCTTTTCCTGTAATTCGCTTTAAATGCAAATTGATTTCAAATGTCAGACATATAATGCATTATTCTGTGCTCTCGATTCAAATAATCGTTTATTTTAATTAACTTTATTTCTTAAGATATTAAATGTTTTCCTCGAATATAAATTTAGACATCAGTTGAGACATTCATTTCTTCTGCCAAATGATAAATTGATAACCGAATGAAAGGATAATTTCATTGAAATAATGAGAAAAATTAGCGAAACATTTGGTAAGCGATAGATTTGTGGCACAAAAATCATAAGACAGCGGATAGTCTGAGAGTAAGCCTTGAATTGATTATACATTATGTAGTTTTTTGGGTAAAACCACAGTTAATGCCATAAGTAGATTGTGTTGTGAGGACCTGACAAATACAATTTGCAAATTCATCAATTGGGAACTACACTTATAATCCATGCAACTTAGTGTTAGACTAACCAATTCAATAGAGACTACCATTCTGTCCGCTCAATAGAGAGAGTCAACTCAATCGAGTGAGGGATGAGACCCTCTGAGCACACATTACACACAATGGACTGCATGAGGACTACCGGAGAGCAGCTATTTTGCCAACCATTTCAATGCAGAGAAATTAGTTTCAAAAGCGGTGATTCTCTGAAAGACTAATTCAATGATTATGTCTGACACCAAACGACACCAAATAAGTGTCGAAATTCATTATTCAATCGTCTTTTGAGTGACATTTCAATCATATTTCTCATAATAAACTCGAAATCGTTTACTTTCCTCTCAATTATAAACTGAGTAAATGTTGACTCCAACCACTCCGGACAAAAACTTTGATAATAAAACCTAACTTGGTCATTTTGATTCACAAGTCATTAAACAGATGTAGAAATTACTTATGATATGGAATCTGTTCTCATCTTTAATGAGTTTTATTATTGATTTTCGATAAAATTTTGTCTAAATTTTAAAAAAATATTTGAAATCGAAATCCAATTCGTTTATAGCAATGAAATCGATCGGAAATTTTGATTATCCATCAGAAAAAAGTCCCTTAAATATGATATTATGTTATGTTTAATGAAAACTTTGGGTTTATTTAATATATCAATTGATGCGTTGAGATAATAAAAAGGGAGCAATCAATTAGAGTCCGTTCCCCACATTAGAAGCCATTAAGAAAGGCCTGTTTTGTTGGATCCGTTGTCTCCTAATTTGATTTTCTTTCCATTTATGTTGAGTTTGTATCACAACATAGTTTTGTCTCACAATTTATGCCAAAATAAGTCCATTCATTGGCAACGGAAACAACTTTTGTCACTCAATAATGTATTGTATGAAAGCGTTTGTCTGAAAATTAATCGTTTAATTACTCTTTTAGCCCATTATTTGACTTTTGTTATTATATTTTCTATACTTTCAGTGCTTTATAAGTGTTGTCATTGAATTCATTTAATATTAATCATAATTTTTCGACAAAATGTCACTAAAAATGTTCTGACCATCAATTAAATTGAGTGTATTCCACAACATAATAAATGAGCAAGCAAACCTAATTTTAGGTGTTAAAGAACCAGATACTAAGCAATAGACACAAATATGTGATGATCCAAACTTATTCAAAATGAAGCAAGGAACATCAAATACAAAGCCAAGAGTCACTTACAATGGGAACAAACTGTTGAAGAAGTCACTCATAATTCAATAATAAACAACGAATTTCTTTAAAAAAAAAGTCAGTTATTCTGATCTCAATTTTTAGAGTTAGTCTTATTTCTGAGTCATTAGGCATTCCTTCCGAATAAAAATGGATTCAGACATACATTCGTGTAATCAATAGTTCAGAAATAAAAACATTTGATTCGTTTTTTTCAGAACAAATTTTCAGTGAATTTCTTTGAACAAGGATTTGATGCATGACTTGAACTGAAAACATTTTTATTTGACTTAAACTCAACTCAAATATGTTTAATGCGATTCTTTCGAAACATTTTACAGAATTATAATAAAAATGATTTGTTTTTGATATTCAGTAACGTATTGGAAAGTCATCCATAAGTTTATTGGTTTTGAATCCTTATACAAATCAAATCAAATCCTGTGACGAATATCAGGTAAAAAAGTATTTCCACTGAACTTTGTTTCAGACAAACAACTGATTCAATATTTCCGAAAATTTTATTTTAATAAAAATTTAAAATATAATGAAATGAATGCCAAAGAAATGTTATTTCAAACAATTGGATATACTTTTGTGAAATGCAATCAAATCTTTTGTCTTTCAAATCGGGAGATCTTTTCCTCGAAACAATTAATCAGTTTGATGGCAATTATTACATAAACCACTGCCAGTCCTATAGATATCACCAAATAGATGAAGAATAAGAAGTGATGCATAATATTGGTGTCGAAAGAGTCATCATTTTCTGACATCAAAACAAACAATTTAAAGACATATTTAGGGAAAGAGTCGAAGGCTTACTAATGAAGGCATAATCAGTGATATAAATGAGCGACAAATAAAGCCATAATAAAATGAGCAAGGGAATCGCCATAAACATCATTCGCTGTTTCTCTTCGAAACCAAAGTATGCAAAGACGCCGACCAATAGGTCTAAAAAACAGATCAAAGCAAAGAACCCCAAATAGGGCTGTCCGTAAAATATGGCAAAAAATCCGATCAGAATCGACAGAACGCCTAACAATAGTAAGTGATTAGAATTGGTTAACAAATATATGGGTCAACACCTAAACCACAGGCGGCATAACTGCCATATTTGGCCAAACTGACCATCGCTTCAATTGTATGGTTTTCGTGAATCCCGTAATCGTACGTTAAGTCAAATAATTGTCTTCTCGACAAACTATAGGAATCCTTTTGAAGTTTTAACGCGAAATCATTCAACTTATTCTCATTTATCGACATTTTTTGCCACAATTTTAGATTTTATCCGTAAAACAATTTGATAATTGAATTCAAAACAGAGATAAGGCTTTTAGTAATGAATTTAAATTCTTTAAGAATGTAGAGTCAGTGCGCGCTCTGGACTCGACTCACACTCACTTCAATGCAAATCAAAGAAAACAAAATAATTGAATTAAATAACAATTTATTGAAATAAATGAAATAAAGACATAATTAAAGAGAAATGAGATGACTGTTAGGGACACTATTTTTCTCTTTTATTATTAAATCAAATTCGATATACAATCAAAACGTGATTTCATTTCACGAATTATATCAACAAATAATTTACTTTCAATTTATATCTAAATCTTATTTTCAAGTAATAAATATCTCAATCAAGTGTTGCAAAGTATGTCTCAAGACATGAGTCAATCAATAAATTGCTTTTCAAACGAGGGGTCAATCCTTTTCCCGTTCGGCAGTTCTTATCGGCGTTTCATTCAGTCTTAAAAATACTTGTTTTCAATGTTTAAACACTTCGTTATTTGGAAGGAATCAGTAGAAGAGAACAGAATTGAACTCAATTTTCAATCAAAAAATTAATGATTTGTTGTGAAAGTGTTTAAAGAATCTTAAAAAATAAGTCATTCTTTTCGAGAAGTGATGACAATTGAGTTCTGATGTCTTGACATCACATCAGAGAAAAACTATTTATAATTGTAAGCAAAATGTCTTTCATTAATATCTACAGTAATTAAGTTAATTATAATTAAATGATTGAAACAATTATAAAGAGAGTCAGGAGTCGGTTCGGGGGCTCTTTTGGCCGACAAGTGTTTTGTTTAAACGGTTAACACTTTTACACAAAAAGAAGTTGTTTTGGATTTGTTTCCAAAGCGTTAAAAAACTTATGATTAGTTTTCACCTCATTTATAGATATTTCAAAGTCTGTTAACAACATTCAAATATTTTATTAGTCTTTTTCTCACATTCTTTCAGATATTTTCAACATTTAATGTGCTTTCGGTCTAAGATTTATGCAAATTATAAATTAATAGACAATTCAGTGCACATTCGCATCAAATTAATTACTCGAAAGCAAAGGGAATAAATTCATCGATTATTTTGGTTTTTCACCAGATTTTCAGTCATTTTTACAAAATTATTCCAATTTTAGTGTCAATTGTAATGAAATTTATTTTTCATCGCAAAGAAAAAACAAAAAAACTTTTAAAACAATAATTTCATTAAAATATGTTATCAATTGTTTTAGCGATGGTCTCAAAAAATGAAACATTAAATTAAATTTGTTTTCGAGAAGAAAATTGATTAATATTTAAACATAAAATTACTAAACAATGAGTCGAATAAGAGTCAGTTATTCGACATTCAAATATCGAAAGGTATCGAAAAAATGGGAATGAAGTGAAAAAGTTCACCATTTCTTGAATTACTTTTGTTTTAGTTTTTTTTTTGTTTCAATTAACGAACGATCAGTTGATTTATGTTTTGTTTATCATTAGTAGTGATAGTTGTCTGATATCATAGGTTGGCATCAAATCAATAGTCGATTACTAATATTTAGACAAATGTTCGACAAATGGTGTGAATTGTTGTGAGTTTTCGTCAATAGATTTCCACTAAATTTAATTACAAACTTATAATAATGACAATCAATGACACCATCGAACGCAAAGAGTACTCAACAGTACTAAAGTCTGATTTGTTTTTGTTGTTTGTTTTTAAGCTCAAACATAAAAATCAATTTAAATATCGAAATAAAAATAAAAGAAAAACTCTTTTATAATATTCTAAAAAATAAAGAAATCGTTTTCCGTTTCTATCGGTTTGTGTTTCGGCAAAGAATTCAATCTCTAAATAGACTTAATTAATGGGAAAACAAATGTATGCATAAGTCGTAAGTCATCTCTAATTTCATTTATGAAAAGGTTTTTGAATCAAATGAGCGAACAGTCAGTTCTCATACCATTTCCTACAGTTTTTATTCGTAATTAATCTGTTTTTCGACTAAACTATCGGAAGATCAATAATACTGTAATACTATTTAATATCAAGCGGTATATATTGAGTTCCAATTGTGTATATCTCTGCTCATCACAACCGGTGCCACTCCTGACGACAGGCCTCCCCCTCCGCCGGTGGCACTGAATTGTGATCCGATTGGACTGAATGACGATGAAGTAGACGTTGGAGTTGGCGATAGCGTCGAACCGACCTTTGCTTTATGGTTCAGTTCTAATTGTGACAATCGCTTCCATAGTTCATCCCTTTCCTTCTCTTTCCGTTTCTCTCTGTTGAACAGATTGAAGGCAAACAAATATTAAACAAATATTAAATAAATAATTCACTGATTTTCATAAAAACTGATTATCTCTGAAGAGAGGAAATCATATTCTAATCAATGGTTGATTACAATGATTTAAAAAACAAAACTTTTGACACTTTAAGCAAATATTTAAACCAAATAAACGAGTGTTGAGATTATTTTCATATAAATTAATATTTTATAATCTCATTCATTGTTGGCATTGCTTTCAAGAGGAGTGACTGTCTCTCAAATAACAGACCAAACGTCTGCTCCTCTTCAGGTTCAATGGATTCGTCGGAGTTATCACTCGAAGAGTAAGTTCTAAGCTATGACTTCATTATCAAAAACACTAGAATTTGAGGAAAACTATTAAAAGTGAGTACTATTTATATAGGAGTCGAGCGATAAGTGTGAGCTCTTACGGAGACACTCCTCAAGACTATTATTGATCTGTAATTATCGACATAAGACTTATTTGGTTTTTCTTTCAAAACTATAAAATATCGAAAATAATACATTTGTTTTGCATAAAAGGTGTCTCGAAATTTGTTTCTCTATTGAAAGCAGTTTTTTAATAAATATTATGCGAAAAACGGCAAATGTTTAGAGTTTTTGGTATTTTTGTAAACACATAAAAGACTGCAACTGTTCTCAGGCTTCAGATAAGACGTTTTGAAGACTTTGGCAACAAATACAAGTTTTTTGACATTAAATTTATCTAAATTTATGACAACTTAAGAGATAATTAAATTTAAGGACTAAATGATCACAAATTAAAAGTCACTCAAAATTAACTCAAATACTGAGATATTTGAATAGAAGAATGACTTCCAGAATGGGATCAAATGATTGCAATCTTCAAACAGAAGACAATAAGGAAACGAAAATTGAGTTAAGTTTGGGAATTGAGAAAAAGGTAATTACTTTTGTCGCTCTGCTTTGTAAGAAGCGGTCAATTCGTCGAACAGTTTGGAGTTGACTTCCATAAAGGTTTTCAACACATTATAAACTAATGCAATGATAGTCTGATTCCAGTGTTCTTTAGAAATGCGGTAAAGTGCCGGGAACATTATCGGCATTATCACTGCACTGTTCTCTTCTATCAAACTCAGGATATATTCATTATTCCAGAAATATAGCGCTCGTTCGGCCACCTGTCCATCGAATAGATAAATAAATATCAAAAAAATTGTTTTTTTCAACAAATGAGAGGACAGACCTGAAAGTGTGGACTCGAGACACAGCGAGATATTTGTCTAAAGAGGGAGTCCTGGACTTTGACGAACTGTGAGGGTTCGATTACATCTAATATCTCTTCGATCTCTCCTAAAAACATCACTTCCTTCTGACTGCAGGTCTTCGGCCAAAACTTCAACAAACCATTGATTACGTGTTCGGTTAGAGTGGCGTCCTTTTCAAGAAACTGAACGACACAGTACGCCAACTAAACAACAGACAATTAGCACCGATAGGGGGAAGAGTGAAAGGGGGACATACTTGAGCGTGATATAGACCTAAACATTTAGGTTTATGTAAAGGAATGAGGACTTTGACCAAAAACTGTTTGTGTTCCGCCTTTAAAGGCAATGCGAAACCATTTATTATACTATAAAATACAAAATCATATTTCAATTAAATATTCATTTAATGTGAAAACACATTAAAAACTTATGACAACAAAAATGCAATCAATTATGAGATAAAAAAAGAGCGAAACGACACAAACCTCCCTAATATTTCGAGCAGTTCTCCCACACCATTGAAGTGTTCCGTCTCATAGATAAACCTCAAGAATATATTATTGATTTGTTTCCTAATGAATGCCCGAAGACCTAAAAATTTTCCATATATTCGGTGCAAAACTGTTTTCAGGAAATCTCTTTCTCGCGGGTCTTCCGAATCAAATAACTCCAACAGCTTTTGGACACAAGAATTCAATTTTAGATAATTCGAGATTAGTTTGAAAGGAGAGGCCTTACCTGAAGTACAAACTTCTGGTCAATCACTTTCTTGCCGATTGTCGGCTGAAAATCAGGTGATTCGAGGAAACGGAGCACAAATTCATACACTAATTGCAAGTGAGGCCACGACGCCTCCAGAGTCGGGTCGTCTTCTTCGGGGTCGAAGTCGGGGTTTTCACTCGGAGGTAATGTTCGAAACAAATTGCAGGAAATCTGAATCAATACAAATGTAAACAAAATTTGAGAAAAATCTCATTTCTTGGAAAAGAGGAAACATTTAGAAAACTGTGAAAAAGGGATGTTTTGCTTAACACAGATCTCAATGGATTCCTTTTCAGAATAGTTTACATAAATGAAAATAAAAGAAATTATTGAATAAAAGAGATATTCAACAAAAGAATCAATAAAACGGATAAAAAGACAAAAAATGATACACTTATAAGAAAAAGTGATTAGTTTTAGGAGAGTCTGAGCCGAGTTTGAGCCCATAATCATAAATATTCATTAGAGAAGCAAACGATTGAATCTCAAATCAATTGAAACGAATGAAGAATTGGAGGAATTCATACCATTCTAATAATTTCTGGATAAGTGGGTTCTGAGAGGACTCCTCTGCCGGCACTGATATAATCGACTAATTCATTGAGTGTCGCTCTTTTGATCTCTTTTCCCTTCAGATCGGAGACGGGATCCATGAAATCGAATGCAATACAACACTGTCTCAGTTTGCGAATAAAGAGCGCCTCCTGTTCGGCACTCGACACCTCTGAAAACAGGTAAACAACAAATTAAAAGTCAGTTCTTTAGATTGAGAATCAAAGGCATACCTTTCAAGAGTGGCAATGGCTGTAAGTCGACCTCAGAGGTCAGTCTATATCTGGACGATCCCTGAGATTTCTTCTGTTTTCGCTTAAGTGAGCCCTTTTTGAACGGATCTATTTTGTCGACAAAAGCTGTCGGCGCCTGAAGTGAATGTGAAGTCATTTCCAAACAATATTTTTTTGTAGATTTTGGTTATTATTTACAAAAAACAGTTTCTGTTTACTATTGATTTGAAGACAAATACAAACAATTAAACTAAAAAATATTGAAATTATATTAACTTTGTTTAAAATAACGACAAATTGTAAAAATTGGATCAATTGTTAGGAGTGGGCCCTAGTTTTGAGCTCATCCCTAATCAAAGACATCAATTGATTGTTCAGAAGATATATTGCAAACAATTGTTTGTCATTTTTGCGAACAATTTGAAGAAAACACTGAAACACACGAATCAGACGAAGAAATAAATTATTAGACAAACGGTTTCACAATTTGATGACTAAATAGTCTTTCATTAACTCAATTATCGGTTTAGTTATTGATTGCAATTAAA
The DNA here is from genome assembly GCA_034698165.1 of Punctoribates punctum. Classification (NCBI taxonomy): domain Eukaryota; kingdom Metazoa; phylum Arthropoda; class Arachnida; order Sarcoptiformes; family Punctoribatidae; genus Punctoribates; species Punctoribates punctum. Next base: position 7,595 of record JAQGBD010000560.1, on the reverse strand, counting down.
ACAAAACACAATTCAAATCATTTCACTTCAATCGCCAATTATTTCAGTCAATCGTTTGGACGCAAAAGACCTGAAAACGAGAGAAACAAATTTCAACAAAATTTATATTAAATGTCAACAAAAATGATAATAAATCCGAAGTTTTAGTTTAAATTCATAATTAACTGAGAAATAGAGACAAAACAAAATCTGAATCAATGCTAAGGTTTGGGCATTAATTGGCAAAAATGGGCAAAAAAGACAAAAAGATGTTTACATTAATTTTGTCAAATAATAGACCAGATATTTGTTTACATTATATTCAGAGCGAAAAATAAACAAATTTTCTCCAATTAATTGATTTGAGTGAAGAAAATATGAGAAAAATTCAATGAATAAAATCAAATATCGATATTTGATTATCAATAGTACTCTAGAAGTGAAAAATATTGTGATAAAAATGACTCCGATATGAACCCAGATATAAGTCTAATAAATGTATTTTATATTGAATTTTATAATCAAATCAATTATTCAAATGCAAAGACTTATAGTTTGTATTCTAGTTATGCAGAAAATGAATAAAAATGCAAACAATTGATTATCACTTAACAGTAGTTCTCAACAAATGCCTTAATTCGGGACAAATGACTAAAGTGTCAAAACATCTGCACATTAATCACCGAAATGACAATTAAAACAAATTAATTTTGGCCAAAATTACGCAATTCTGAGACAATCAGGAGTGAAATCAAATGGATTTCGTCTTAAATGAGTATAATTTCAATTGAAAGGCATTGAGAGTGAAAAACGAGTGATAATTGAATTACCGATAAAAGTGATGAATCGCTTGTATTATGTTTTTGTGACTAAATTAGTATTGAATTCAATACAAAAATCAAATGCTTTTGATTGCAGTTCACACCAGAAGTCAATACACAAATACAGTCGACAATCGGTTGTTATGTTTTCTTCGCAGACAATACACACAAATTGCTAACAAATCCTTGAATTTAAGATTTTAATTATTTTTAGTCTATTTCTGTTGTATTGGTGTTTGTATTGGAGTTTTAGCTGAGAGTTAGTCCACTTTTAACCATCAAATTCAATGTATTTTTCTATTGAATAAATATCTTTTGCAAAACACAAACTCAATACTAATGACAGACATTTTGGTTTTGTCACAAACTCTCACAACACTATCGCTTCCAAAACGGATATAACGCTATCGTTATTCGCATCGTTTGAAACCCCATTCATTGTTCATCATATCATCTGATGTGTGATCGCAAAAGATATCCATTATATCCATTTCCAGCCCTTCAGTTGTCTTCTCTCATCTAAAGCGTAACGTCGTTTAAGTGAGGGCTCGACTCAGGCGTATTGAGGCACCCATTGGCCGACTCGAGAACTACAGAACCGGTGATCAAACGAGTCGTTCATCAATACTTAGCCAATGAATAAATGAATTTAACACGAATTACCATTGATTTAGCATGCTCATTCCGCAATCCACTGAACACCATCCAAACATATTTAATTATTCCCAACTCATTCTCATCGATTCAATTCTTTGACACGACTTTCACAACCATTTCTAATAAAATACAAAAATAAATACATTTTGAGTGAATTTATTTTATAAAAAAACATTACGTTATTTAAGTAAAAGTGAGAAAAAGGCATTCATTGAGTCATTTTTGAAATTTGCTCGATTAAAAAAATTGATCAAAAATCATCTAAAATTAATTTATTTCATTGTTTTGAAACCCCATTAGTTTTGAAAATAATTAAACACTTTTTGGTAAATACTTAGAAAGCAATTGACGGCTATTATTGACTGATCTCAACAAATAATTTCCGGTAATTAAAGTCAAATATGTTTTTTGTAAATCATTTAAATCCACTGAAAAGTGATTTTAAGCCAAAAATCAATTTAAAGACATTTAAGTCAATTATGTTCTGAATGTTTGCGATAATTATTTTACTTAAGATTCAAATGACTTTTAAATTAAACATTTATTTAGTGGTAAACGGAATGCAAACAAAATTAAATTTATTTATTGTTTTTGTTTCATTGGCCTAAAGAAAGAGGGAAACCATGAAATCCATTCGCTTTCACTAAATCTTCTAAAAATAATTTAATTAAAACCTTATATAAAGAGAGGATTGGCTTAATTGTCAACTCAGTTAGTATTCATTTGCCATAACTTTGTGATTAAGTCTATAAACTAATTATCATTTTTAATATTTTGGATAAATTGACAAAACTTTTTGTTTGCAAAACATCTGTAATTAGAATATATTTCAATGAAATAGTTGTGACACTAATTATATTATTCACTATTTATAACATTTTAGAGTAAACTTGAAATAAATTCGTCTCAATTAGACTCAAAGCCTTGGAGTCAAAGGTTTGGCTCAAATACCTGTCAAATGTGATGTATCGTCAATCGGGTTATGTCACAACCAATAGACCCAAATGACAGAATTGACAGAATTGACATTGCTCATATTGCTCATAGTCTGCCCACACACTCACACACACACACAGAGATAGGATCCTCTCCAAGAGGTCACTAATTTTAGTTTAAAATTTTAAACACAATTAAAATCCTGATTATTATTAGAATTCTGTAATTTTTAAGTTTATTTCTAAGATTGTGTGTCTCTAATCTTCATCAATGAGCGTGGAATATACCATGGTAGTTGGCCATGGTAGTTGGCCATGGTGCTAGTCTTGGCTATAAAAAGAAAAGAACCGTCCGATAAACAAATATAATAAATCTTAGATAAGATTTGAGACTATAATTATGTAATCAAATTGCTATCTATCAACTAATTTGCGAACTCTGTTCTGACCCTAAGCCCGTCCTCACCCCCGGACTAAAAATAAAAAACTTATTAAATGTCAAACAAAAAAGAAGAACTCATTACAAAAATAAATGTTTTTAAAGAGTTTTCATTAAAAGTTGATTTAAAACTAATATTTAAAATTAGAAAATTGTTTTTTGGCTTAAATTCAACGAAAAATTTATCCAAAATTGAATTTAATTAATCACTTAATTAAAGAAAACAATTTTAAAAATGTTTTTATTTTCTCAGATTTAATGAATTGAATGCAAAACAACTTCAAACTAATTACACATAAATTTCTAAATAAAAGCTTCAAATCATTCATCCGTTCGTCAAAAGCGTCACTAATTTCAATGGATTTGACAAATCATTCGAAGCGTTTCTGTCCGGAAACAGACCACTCAGGGAATGGGTCACTGAAATTGGGCACACATGACGGGGTCTTCCACTGTGACGAAATCCTGGCCTGTTATCTACTCAAACAACTGCCCAAATACTCAGACGCAGAGATAATTAGGACCAGAGATGAAAAGATTCTTCACTCGTGTGATGTTGTCGTAGATGTCGGAGGCGTTTACGACCCAACACGTGATCGCTATGATCACCACCAAAGAGACTTCAGCCACACTCTCAGCTCACTTCTGCCAAACAAAGAGTTCAAAGTTAAGCTGAGCTCTGCGGGACTGGTATATACTCATTTCGGGCACACCATAATCGCAAGTCTACTCAATTGGGATAAAAGTGATTCCAAAACTGATCTCATTTTCGACAAAGTCTATGAAACCTTTGTTCAGGAGATCGATGCCATCGATAACGGTTTGTCTCTTAGTTTTGGTTAAATCTGTTTTTTTTACTCATTTTGTCTGAATTTGACTGAAAGGCGTCAGTATTTGTGAGGGCGAACCCAACTATAGAATTCACACTAATCTGAGCTCAAGAGTCTCTCATTTGGTCCCGCATTGGAATGAGATCTCCTCCGATGACATCCTTTACGAGAGATTTAAGAAAGGAATCGAATTAGTGGGACATGAGTTCAAAGATCGGGTCAACTATTACGGGCGGGTCTGGTGGCCGGCCAGAGAGAGGCTTCAAAAAGCTATCGACAAACGTTTGGAAATTCATAAAAGCGGACAAATACTTGAGTTTGAAGAGGGGTCGTTCCCTTGGAAGGAACATCTCTTTCTTCTTGAGAAAAGTTCTCCCATTGAACCTGAGATCAAATTCGTGGTATTTACGGACCTGAAGGGAAAGTGGAGGGTACAGGCAGTTCCAAAAACATCACATTCTTTTGAACTTAGACTACCCCTTAAAGAGGAGTGGAGGGGTCTTAGAGACCAAGAGCTGAGTAAAGCCTCACAAATAGACGGATCGATTTTCGTCCACTCGAGTGGTTTCATCGGTGGTAACGACACCAGAGAGGGAGTCATCCAAATGGCGGTCAAGACCTTAGAGGCCTCCGAACCAAATTCAATACAAATGAGTGAACAAAACAACTGATTAGATGTAAACCCATTGTTCCCATTCTTTTAATGTATTTTTTTAATGTCAAGAATTCAATCCTTTTATGATATGATATGAGAATTGAAATTAAATATCAGAGCAATTGTCAGCTGAAAAGGCAAATCATTATCACTTTCTTTTGTATTCGCAATCATTTGTCACTCATTTATATGTCGGTCCAAAACCTGTGCTTTTATTTTAATTTAAAAGATTTACTTTAATTTAAAATCGATTTTTATTTCAAAAAATTCAATTAAATTACAAAAAACAAAATTTAAGCTAAAAATCGGAGGAAAAGCTTTTCTCAATACATATCAAGAGTTTGTTTTAAAGATAAATAATTTTTGTCCAAACATTTCATTCGAAAAAAATGTTTTCATATTTAAGAAGACATCGAATTTCAATGTATTTTATATGAGAGAAATCGAGAAATATATTCAAATATATGTAAATTTGGGGAAAACAGAGAAAATTTCATTTATATTAATCATTATTTGAATTTCATTATAAAATTGACCAAAAATTTTAAAACTATTTCATTAATTCATTGAATTTAAACACATTTTGTTCGCATCATTGAAAACAATGACTGAAAATAGCCTTAAAATAAGTTTTTGTTTTTCAAAAAGACATCAGTTTTTCTGAGAAAGTAATCCATTCATTAAATCAAAAGTTGATTTGCTTTTCGACAAAAGTATTGGTTTTTGTTTTATTCGGTTAAAAGTATTGATCACTTCTTACTTTCAAATACATTAATAATTATTATAAATTTAGATTTAACTCATAGTAAATGAGATTTAAATAAACGGTTTATTTGCCTCCCTTTCGGAACGCGTCTTCTATGGCCTCCTGAGACGCCTCCTCGAAATCGCAGGCCTGGACATATTTGTAGACTCCCACTAATGCCTTCTTGAGGGCGTCGTATGACGACGAGTATAACATCTTCTGCTTGATTTTCGATGACTCCGGACACCTATCAATTGAGAAACATTAGTACACAGCTCTGGGAGACCACTCACGGGTACAAACCAAGTCATTAGGACGAGTCGGTCGACACTCATCGATGACTTTTCTTGTCCGCCTTCGACGGGAATGTTTGCCGGGAAATCAAACACACAGTAACGGCAATCGGTCTTAAAGTTCTGGAGTTTCTCTAAGAATTCGCTATAAGTGGCCTCACGGGGTCCGGTCGACTCCACGTCAATCACCTTAACAAATATTGTCACACATCTGGCAAACAGTGGTCACTAATGGGACTCACCCTCTCGTCTTTGATGTGATATATGATATATCGATGTTTTTTGTCTTTTTTCACTTCTTCGTAGACAGTCTTGGCTTCGGACGAAACGGTAACTCCTGAAGACTGTTGAAGACATTAAGCAATTGTAAGCAAAAAATAATTTCAATGAAGACATCACAGGATTAGTCAATTAAGAGATAATTGTTGGGCTTATCTATTAATTAATATTCTGAGCGCTCAGACACTAACTTAAGAGCAGAGAATTTGAGCCATAAATAGATCTTCAGTTTAGAAGTCTATGTCTTTTAAAGGTTATCAGCGATTCTTATGTTTCGTTTTGCATAAAACGAGTGCAAAACTGTGGAAAACTGAGCACAACCTAAACCCTAGTGTTATGTCAGGCATTGCTCTGCTGTCGGCAATGAGCACACCATTTGACATCTCTCTCAAGACATCCCTCAATTGGATGACATTCCAGACAAAACATTATTTCAATTAATTAATATTCAGACAAATGACAAGAGATTTGAGTCAAAGCATAACATTAGGTATGAGTCGAGTAATGATAGGAACGGACGAAAAGGGCGTTAACTTAACGACAAAACTTTTTTCATAGAGAAATACAGAGAATAAAAGCCGGGATAAGTACAGCACTTCTTAAGCCGATTCTTACCATTTTGTTTATAAGTTAAATAAGAGCTGATCCAAACTGAAGAGTGGTTATCACTTGAATAACAGTTGTTGTTTAGGAGCAGAGAATTAAACGTTAATTCAGTGGTAATAATGAGTCAAAAACGATATGCAAAGAGCTATGCGTTGACTGACTATTGCTTTGAGACTCTGTTTAGACAGAAGTGGCAGAAATGGCGGCACTAATGCACTCAATTGCAGTCATTGGAGTCGATGAGCACAACACCGACACAGACAGCACCGGCGCAGTCCACTGTCCACACACTAAGCACACACACTCTGCCTCCCCTTCCCCTTACGTAAGGCTTGTCAGCCAATGAATCGCTGGGATTGAGTGAATTCCTCGTCAATTAAACCATTTATACCTTATATAAGCATAAAAACTAATTATTTTCAAACTTAACTAAACTTCAGTTTTTTAGTTCTCTTTTAATCTGTTTTTGAGTCAACACTCAGTGAAAAGTCACTCAAAAACCGAATCAAAGAACAGAGACTCGACTCAGAGTCAGAATAAGTCAGAAATATGGGTATTATGTGAAGAAGGGCTCAACCAAAACAAGCGGTGCCAACACTCTTGACATGACTCACATGAGTCATATCCCCATTAATTGATTTATTCAACGCATTGTCTCCACGTTTGACACATCAGTCGATACAATAGATTCAAGTTTTGCGCCTAATTTTATCTCAACTCTCAAACCAATGCCTTATTTGGAGTTTTCTTTCATATCAAACATCACTTTATTGGAAACTTTAGGATATAGTAGTTGTGAGGGAAAGGGATGTGTTGTCAGAGGACAACAGTAGCGACAGTTGGATGACTTTACCATAATATGCGATAACATCGATATTATCGAATCATTAGACCTGAGCTAAGGCTGAGCTCTAACTCTGACCTCAACCCATAAACTCAGCCAAAAGTGTCTGTCATTCGATATCATAAACAAAACCATTCATTAGAAGTGTTGGAAGTTTTCAAATAAATACTTTTTATTGCAAAACAAAGATTAAGAATAAATATCCGAAAAATAGAGAAACAAATAGACATTTACTCCGAAATAGTCTTCTTTTTGGCTGAAACCACAAAATCTGTTTACATGGGATGTCCTTCTCCTCAGTTGTCACTAATTCTGTAAATAAGTTATTCTCGTGTTCTCTAATCTAGTGTTTGGATCAGATTTAGCCGACATTTGGCATAATTCCCGTTTTCTTCGGCTGTTAAACACTAACCCAATCTCTTGGCTATACATCTGATTAGATTCTTGCCTATTTAGGAATAATGAAAATATTTTTGATTAAAAGACCATGTCTTACACTGAAAGTCACTGTT
>JAQGBD010000559.1:0-27637 GCA_034698165.1 Punctoribates punctum | reverse complement strand
CACAAAAGCTATTATCGTTTCTCAAGTGACGTCTCGAAGACTCTGTGATTAAAAACAATTCCCTTTCATTCGTAGGCTTTCCTCTCAAACGACTGCATATTAGTCATTGAGATCTCGTTATTATAGTCGAGTCAAAAGTGACGAAACCTTTCGGTAATTTTCCTCAAAATTAATTATTGATATATTAAGCGAAGGACTGACATAAGAAGAGCTCACTCTTCAAGAGGACTGACAGTTGAAGACTTGTTCTCAGCTCTGAATTAATTCAAGTTTTTCTTATATATAAAGAAAGTCATTATTTTTCACACAAAAGACTTGCATTTAATTGACTAAAAAACAGTGGTTTTATTGATTTTAATAAAAATTCTTATTCTTGGTAATTGTGTCAAAAAATAGCTGAAGTCTTAGTGTCAAGAATTCAATTATATTCTTGGAAAGACCAAGTTACTTTTGATTTTGTGACTACAGTTACAGTTTGATAAACATCTGTGACGTCAATACAAATGTATTAAAATTTGATAACATTTTTGTGTGATTTAACTGTTATATAATTTCGTGCGAACTTTAATCAAGCACAAATAATAGAAGGTGTGATATATTAGCAGTGCTAATTCATTGCAGTTGAAGTTCACTTTTTCCTTGTTGAGTTTGAAATATTGATTTTTGATAAAATAAATATTTATTTTCGGTTAATTGAAAGTCAATTAAAAGACTGTTATTTGAGACATATTTTTGTTGAAATAGTTATTAATTTTTTACGTAAAACGTCTTTAATTTGAGTCAAAATTTAAGCCAAACGCCAAAAGAGCGGAAAGTTTTTCCGTAAATCAGACGAAAGTTTCGGTAAATTTCCGGTTATTTTCCAAAACACACAATGTTTCCGATCGACGAAAACAGTTCTGGTCTGAGGAATGGCGGCCACCAGTCCTCGTCCGGCGACGGCAAAGACAAGTCGGCGCTCAATCTGACCATGAATTTGGACAAAATGGAGAGAGTCATCAAAGGAAAGGCAGCCTTAGCTCAGAAAAAGTTCAATGATTTCAAAGAGAAGGTCAGAGTAGAGGCCATGGAAATGGAGATCAATAAATGTGATGACAATAAACGTCTTAAGCAAGTGGTGGGCGGTTGGGCTCTCCGTCCCCAACACATGCAGTACTTGATATCCAATCCCTATGTATATAATGCCAGCGCCGGCTCCTATCTGGAGCTCTTGTTTTTACAGAAGTATGTGTTGTCCAAAGCACCCGACCCGTGGCAGCCGTAAAAACTACCCGGCTCCTACAGCTAGTTGAATTAGGGGGGCTTTAAAAAGCTCCTGGTTCAATATTAGTTAATAGAGTTACATGTTTCCAAGGGCATTCTAACTGAGTTTGGTCTTTTTCCCCACAGATTCTGGATATGGTTAGCAAAGTTCATACCGTTGTGGGTCAGCCCCTGCACTATAACAGCCGCCGGACTCCTGATTAACATAATTACATCCCTTACTGTACTCTACTATTCACCCGACGCCCGAAATGAGGTATTGTTTTGCTATAAAACATGATTTTTCCGTAGAATTCTAACCCTGGTCTTTGTTTTGGGGCACAGGTACCCTCCTGGGCGTTCGTCCTGTGCGCTGTCGGGGTATTCCTGTACCAGACTTTGGACGCATTGGACGGCAAACAGTGCTATAAAGTGCAGAACAGTCAGATAGAGGAGGTCTATGACCACGGGTGCGATGCCGTGTCCACAATCTTTGTGACACTGGCCGTCTCCTGTGCCGGACAGCTGGGCCGGAGTCCTGTCCTCCTGTTTGTGCTGTTCGTCACCTCAATGATCGCCTTTTTCTCGACTCACCACATGTGTCACGTGACCCGTCAAATGGTGTTCGGAAAGTAAGTTCATTCTCTTATTTTTTAACTTGGTGAAAAAGATGTATTCGCTACTCTTCCAATTTATCCTGATCAGAAAAAATACTAAATTCAATTGAGCCGAGCAAATAAGTTACAGTCTTAATTTTGCTAGTTTAATTGCCCTTAATAAAGTTATACTAGCTCATTTTTAGATCTAATTGATGTCTATTTATTTTAATGCTTGTTGTCGTATTTTTAACTTGGTGATAAAAGATAACGGCCGAATTCAGCGTTGCCAATATTATCCTGATCAGAAAAAATACTAAATTCACTTGAGCCTATGAAATAATTTACAGCCTGTTTACTAGCTCAATTGCGAGATCAGTTATTCAAGCTTTCTTCCTGTTCAAACCAAATTATAATCTATTTATTTGTAATTTTAGCTAGATCAATATTTGCCGTTAGTCTGGCAAAACATTCTTTGAGTAAACTTGAAAACAATGCGAAAAAGTCTATTCCAGAGGGAAATACATTGAAAAACATGTTTACTCCTATTTTTCCCCTAAATATCAAGTCTTTGAGTCTTTAAATAATTTTTGTCTTCAATTCAAAAGTGTTTCAAAATTAGAAAATTATTATTCAATTCAATGAAAAGTTTTTTATTTTACTAAAAGTTTTCCTCAATTTCTATAATTAATCGATTTTTCTGAGAAAAGAAAATTCAAATTACTTTTGAATTCATTATAATTAATGACATTTTTTTCCATTAATTATCAATAATCAGGATTGACGTGAGTGAGGCTCAATGGGCAATGATCATGGCACATTTGGCCACCGCCTACTGGGGTCAAAAGATATGGCGGACCCCGATTTTCGGCACCGACCTGGAGCTGATTCACTTATTTGTCCTGCTCACTGTCATCTCCCTGTCCTTGGCCATTTTCCGCAACCTGTCCATTGTCTTGGGCCAGAAAACACCCTTGGACAATCTGGGCGTTGAGATCAAGCGCCGGACCAGCAATATCTGGGAGCCGGTGGTGCCCGCGGCCATTCTCACCGCTTCCGCTGTCATTTCTTACGGGATCGGCTACTTTCACGTCAGTCCCGCCCTTTTCATCTTCACCTTTGGGTTTGCCTTCGCTAAAGTCACCATAAAATTAGTGGTAAGTCCTCCGCAGCCAACAAATCACATGGTTATGAGCAAGATTGTTTTGTAAACAAAGTTGTTTTGTGTTTTTCTTTTTAAAGAGGAATTCCTATGACTTTTTGCACAGAATTACAAACAGCATTGCAATCGATTGTTATGAACCCTTTTAACCAAATATTTGTTTATCTCTTAATGAAATTCTTGGCACAAGAGTCGGTTGTTTTCGCTCAGCATAACTACCCGTACCTCAGTCTCAATGACATAACCCTTTGGGAAATAGTTTCAAAAATATTTTGTCTCAGAGCACGTCATGGGATATACTCAGGAACTTTGTTTACAAACTAAATTGCCTTGGTCTAAAATAGCTCCCATGGAAACTTTCTTGTAAGGCCTAATTGTGCTAGATCAGATTTGCAGATAATTGACCCCATTCTTCACTCATATGACTTACTCTGGACTTTAATCGGAGACATTTTTATCGATTTCCTGTCATAAAGACATTGATAACTATTCTATGAATTACTGAATCGACTAATTTTTTTATGGCTTTCCTCATCAGATGATGAACTGCTGTGAAGGCGATATGGACTACTGGGACAGTTCACTGACGACACCCCTCCTGTTGGCAACAAACACCCGATTCGTAGCCCTATTACACCCGAAGACGGCGCTGTTGTGTGCGTTTGTCTACTCATTGATGGATTTGAGCCGATATTTCACATACGCCTCTTGGGATCTGAGGGTTGCCCTCGACCTCCACATCTTCTCAATCAAGTACCCGGTGGGACACCCCAAGAACAGGCGGGAAACGGGCGGCTTCTACATCAATGGCCTCAATAACGACGCAGTTCTGAGCAAATCCCGTAAATCTACGGCAACTGTTTAACCCCTTCCCCTCATCTCATGAAATCAAATCCCATTTAATTAATGACTAAATTAATTCTGAATACGATTTCATTCGTTAATTATTATGGCGTTTAAAACACATTTGAAACTCATTTGATGTAAAAACAGTATATTCTTGTCATTAATTAATTAATTATTTGTTAATTGAATACAAATTCGTCCCAAAGTTTTTGAAACTGATTTCAATTGATTTGTATTTCAATTATTTGATTGAATAAAATTATTTTAACAAATATACAGCAGGAGCATCTAAGCCACTTATAATTGAGCACTTGAGCATGGTATTAATTAGACACTCATTGATAAGTTGACAGTTTCTAAACATTAAACTCAATCAGACCAAGGTTATGTATTAAGTTCTTTGAAACACATTTTTCAACCTTACCTTCAATTCATTGTTACGTTGTTTATGAATCGATTATTGAAATGCTTGAAAGCATTCACTTGTTATGAAAATTATTATTCAAAATGTACGTACGTTAAACTAAAGTTTTTTTATACCCTGAGACATTTTCAAAGTTTCAAGAATAATTAATAGCAAGTTAAGAATTATTTTCGTCTTATTTGTTCTAGTCATATTTAAGTGACATATAAAATATGAGAGAGCCAAAATATTTAATTTGTTTTCTTGCTTGATGTTTCATATTAGTTAAGTCTAACCAGGTTTAAAACTAATCAAGATCAAATTTGAATTACAAAAGCCGTCGACTTTTAGGGAATTCCTTATTAACCGTTGAAATGAAACGACAAAAGTCTATGCAATCGAATATCAAATTAGGTTTTCATAAGTTTTCAATTTGACGCTCAGTTTAGAGCACAGAATGTGTGAAAATCACTGAAAAGATTAGAAATCAAATTAATTTTTTGGTGAATCCGATACTCCTTTTGATGTTATGCTGAGCTTAACGTCATTTCCAGTCCTGATCTCAGAAAATCTGGACGTTTTGGCCGACATTTTTCACTCTGAGACTGAGCTCCGATTCATTGTAGAAATTGAATCAGTTTTTCCAAACTTGAAATGAAACTGAGCTTGGATATTTCAATATTGTTAGCATGTATGTATTGGGAACAGCCTAGTTCTCATTATAATCAATTCCTAATTAATCTTGCTTGCTTATTCTGATCAACAGGCCTGATATATACAGAAATCAATGTATTAGAGGGAACAGGTAAGTTTATCATGGTAAATTCAAACCAATTGTCTTAAATAAAACTTACTAGATCATAACGCCGCTGGAGCCAGTCATGGTGCTCATCCTCCACATCCAGATAAGCCGACTCCTCTTTCCGCGGGTGCCGCACATCCTGATAAGCCGACTCCACTGTCTGCCGGTGCCCATCATCCACCAGCAGATAAGCCAACGGATTTATCGGCAGGTGTAGGGCATCCACACCCTGGACCGACTACTTTATCGGCTGGTGCTCATCCTCATCCAGCAAGTAACCCGACTCCACTTTCTGCTGGTGCATCACATGCTGATAAGCCGACTCCTTTAGCGGCGGGTGCTCATTCTCATCCAGACCATGGAGAAAAGCCGACTGACCTTTCAGCCGGTGCTCATCATCCACCAGCAAGTAACCCGACTCCCCTTTCTGCTGGTGCTGCACATCCTCATCCAGCAAACCCGACTCCTCTTTCTGCTGGTGCAGGACATCCTCATCCAGCAAACCCGACAACTCTTGCCACTGGTGGAGCACATCCCCATCCAGCCCAAGCAAATCCGACCACCTTATCAGCGGAAGCCGCACATCCTGGACCAGGGGATAAGCCGACTGACCTAGCGGCCGGTGGCAAACTTTCTAACCCAGGAACTACTCTATTGGCGAATGCGGCGCATCCACACCCAGCACCAGGAACTCATCCGACTACTCTAGGAGTCGGTGGCGCACATCCTAACCCTGGTGCTACAGTAGGAACTCCTGTGGTTACCACGCTAGCAAATCAGCCAGGTCCCAGTGTCAATCCTGGGGTTAATCCTTTATCTGTAGACAACGCGGCAACTAAAGAGGTGAACCCTCCCGCTCCCCCTCCTTCACCATCAGGTCAAGCAGGAAGTGACCCAACTCAAGCAGCAACAGAAGCGGCAAAAGCTCAATCACTGACACAATTGAGTAGTGCCCCAGCACAACATCCCAGTCCACTCTCCGCTGGACAGCACCCAAATATAGTAGATCTCAAACCAGTGGTTGTCCCCGTGCCAGCCAGCGCACTTAGAGACCAGTTGTCAGCACCGGGAGCTGCTCACGTTCCACACGTGGCCCCACCTGTCCAACAGTTATCTGCAGGCCAGCACCAGCCCCTTCATCAGTTACCTGCAGCTCAGCACCCACCCCCTCATGCTATTCATCATCTGGAACCACCGCCACCAATGGTATCGGGAGAGCTATTGAAGCACCTACCTCCGCAAGTTAAAGTTCAATTACCATCGCCTGTGCAAGAACAGATTGCTCAACCACATCCAGCACCCGTTCCCGCCGAAGCCTTAACCGCACTGCCGCCACATGTTGTACACCAATTGCCAGCTGGTGTGCAGGCGCAAGTGGCCCAGGTCGAAAAACTACATCCAATGGTTTCGGGAGAAGACTTACAGCACTTACCTCAACAGGTAAAGGCGCAGTTACCGGCACCTGTCCAAGTACAAATTGCCGCACCACAACCGGCCCCGGTTCGAGTAGAAGCCTTAACAGAAGCTTCTCCACAAGTGATACACCAATTACCAGCAAATGTTCAAGCTAAAATAGCAAAGGCTCAACAGCAACACCCCCAAGTGGCAATCGTGCCCCCACCACAAATGGTACAGGGTGAGGTATTGAAACAGTTGCCGCCTCAAGTGGTTCACCAATTGCCAACACCAGTGCAAGCTCAAATAGCTCTGCCACATCCAGTACCAGTTCCAGCAGAAGCCTTAACACAACTGCCCCCACAAGTGACCGCCCAATTGCCGGCTAATGTGCAGGCTCAAGTGGCACAGGCTGAAAAACACGAGCCAATGATATCAGGGGAACTACTGAAACATTTGCCACAACAGGTGAAGGAACAGTTGCCGGCACCGGTACAGATACAAATCGCTGCACCCAAACCAGCACCGGTTCAAGCAGACGCCTTAACAGATCTGCCCCCACAAGTACTCCAGCAATTGCCAGCTCCTGTCCAAGCTAAAGTGGCTCAGGCCTCAAATGAACATGGTCAGGGCTCGTTTGTGCAGTCCGGTGGCGTAGCATCGCTTTCTTTGCCAGCACCGGCAGCACAGGTTCCAATTCCAGCGCCCCCACCTATGATATCGGGGGTGGAGTTGAAGCAATTGTCTCCTCAAGTGGTACATCAGTTACCAACAACTGTGCAAGAGCAGATTGCTCAGCCCCATCCATCACCAGTTCCTGCCGAAGCCTTCGCACAATTGCCTCCTCAAGTGACGGCCCAATTGCCAGCACCAGTTCAGGCTAAGGTGGCTCAGGCTGAACAACAACACCCAATGGTATCGGCAGAGGTATTACAGCACTTACCTCAACAGGTGAAGGAGCAGTTGCCGGCGCCTGTCCAAGTACAGCTTGCGGCACCCAAACCAGCACCGGTTAGAATAGAGGAGTTGGCAGAAGCATCACCACAAGTGATCCATCAATTGCCAGCTCCCATCCAAGCGAAAGTTGTCCAGGCTCAACAGCAACTCCCCCCTTCAGCCATTGAGCCCCCACCTCAAATGATTCCGGCACAGGTATTAAAACAATTATCACCACAAGTATTGCACCAATTGCCAACCCCAGTCCAAGCTCAAATTGCACAGCCACATCCAGTGGCAGTTCCTGCCGAAGCCTTAGCACAGCTTCCACCTCAAGTGATGGCCCAATTGCCAGCGAATGTGCAGGCTCAAGTGGCCCAGGCTGAAAAACTAGAGCCAATGGTCTCGGGAGAGCTACTGAAACAATTACCACAACAGGTGAAGGAACAGTTGCCGGCACCCGTCCAATTACAAATCGCTGCACCACACCCAGCGCCGGTTCAAGCAGAGGACTTAACACATCTACCCCCTCAAGTGATCCAACAGTTGCCAGCCCCCGTTCAAGCTAAAGTGGCTCAGGCCGCACAAGAGCAGCAGCACAGCTCAATTCCAGGACCATCTATGGGAGCACAGGCACAAGTCTCCGCACCGCCACCAATGATCTCGGCAGTGGAGTTGAAGCAATTGTCTCCTCAAGTGGTACACCAATTGCCAACACCTGTGCAACAACAGATTGCCCAGCCTCATCCAGCTCCAGTTCCTGCTGAAGCCTTAACTCAATTACCCCAACAGGTGACCGCCCAATTGCCTGCTACTGTGCAAGCTAAAGTGGTCCAGGCCCAACAGCAACATCCCACTGTATCCGGCGAAGTATTACAGCACTTACCACAACAGGTGAAGGAGCAGTTGCCGGCACCTGTCCAAGTACAACTTGTGGCACCCAAACCAGCACCTATTGAAGTAGAGCAGTTAGCACAGGCTACCCCACAAGTCATTCATCAATTGCCGGCAAATGTGCAAGCACAAATAGCACAATCTCAACAGCAACACCCGCCTTCCTCTGTGGAGCCCCCACCACAAATGATTCCGGCACAGGTATTACAACAATTGCCACCACAGGTGGTTCACCAATTGCCGACCCCTGTGCAAGCTCAAATCGCACAGCCACATCCAGCTGCCGTTCCTGCCGAAGCCTTAGCACAACTTCCACCTCAAGTGACGGCCCAATTGCCAGCCAATGTGCAAGCTCAAGTTGCACAGGCTGAAAAACTGGAGCCTATGGTTTCCGGAGAACTATTGAAACATTTGCCACAACAGGTAAAGGAACAGTTGCCGGCACCCGTGCAGATTCAAATCGCTGCACCACAACCAGCACCGGTTCAGGCAGAGGAATTGGCGCATCTCCCGCCTCAAGTGATCCAACAGTTGCCAGCACCTGTCCAAGCTAAGGTAGCACAGGCATCACAGGACCATCTTCATGGTTCAGCTGTGTCTGCATCCCATTCCATACCTACGGCGGCACAGGTAGCACCGCATTCTATTCCAGCACCAATTTCTGCACCGCCACCAATGATTTCGGGACATGAGTTGAAACAACTGTCTCCGCAAGTGGTACAACAATTACCAACACCTGTGCAAGAGCAGATTGCTCAGCCACATCCAGCACCACTGCCTGCCGAGGCTCTAACACAACTTCCACCACAAATCACGGCTCAATTGCCGGCTCCTGTGCAGGCTAAAGTGGCACAGGCTGAACAACAACATCCCACGGTTTCTGGAGAACTGTTGAAGCATTTGCCCGAACAGGTGAAGGAGCAGTTGCCGGCACCTGTCCAAGTTCAACTTATTGCACCCAAACCCGCGCCGGTCCGGATAGAAGAGTTAGCAGAGGCTTCACCACAAGTGATCCAACAGTTGCCTGCAAATGTGCAAGCTCAAGTAGTACAAGCTCAACAGCAACTCCCACCTTCAGCCATTGAGGCCCCACCCCAAATGGTTTCGGGACAGGTATTAAAGCAGTTACCACCTCAAGTGGTACAACAATTGCCAACACCCGTGCAAGTTCAAATTGCACAGCCACATCCAGCGCCAGTTCCTGCCGAAGCCTTAGCACAACTTCCCCCTCAGGTGACGGCCCAATTGCCGGCTGATGTCCAGGCTAAAGTTGCCCATGCTGAAAAACAAGAGCCAATGATATCGGGAGAGGTATTGAAACATCTGCCGCAGCATTTGAAAGAGCAGTTGCCGGCACCCGTCCAAATACAAATCGCTGCACCACAACCAGCACCCGTCCAGGCAGAGGACTTAACTCAGATGTCATCCCAAGTGATCGCTCAAATGCCATCAATTGTCCAAGCTAAAGTGGCTCAGGCCGAACATCTACACCCACAAAATGTACCAGCACCAATTTCTACTCCCATAGCTCCTGCTCCCGCACCAGTGCCTGTTCCAGCACCAGTGGCTGCCCCAGCACCAATGTCTATTCCGATAGCTCCTGCCCCGGCACCAGTGTCTGTACCAGCACCAATTTCTGTTCCCACAGCTCCTGCACCAGCACCAGTGGCTGCCCCAGCACCAATGATACCGGGAGAGGCCTTACAGCAATTGCCTCAACAGGTTAAGCAGCAATTGCCGACAGCTGTGCAAGTTGAAATCGCAGCTCACCACACAATTCCTGCGGAAGCCCTAGCTCAATTGCCTCCGCAAGTTGCTCAACAATTACCTTCCCCTGTGCAAGCTCAAGTTGCCCAGGCGGAACGGCAACATCCGATGGTGTCCGGAGAAATGTTAGATCGATTACCACAACAAGTGAAGGAGCAGTTACCAGCACCTGTCCAAGTTCAAATAGCTGAGCCCAACCCCGCCCCAGTTCGAGCAGAAGCGCTAATCGAAACGCCCCCACAAATCATACACCAATTGCCAGCAATTGTGCAAGCTAAAGTCGAAGAGGCCAAGCACCAACACCCCCAGACCCCAGTTATATCGGCACCCCCACCAATGGTCCAACCAGAGATGTTACAGCAATTGCCCCCACAAATAAAACATGAATTACCAGCACCTGTGCTTGCTGAAATCGGGCCACCGAACCCGCACCCAGTACCAGCAGAGGCCCTGGCACAATTGCCGCCACAAGTGGCACACCAATTGCCAGCCCCTGTGCAAGCTCAAATAGCACAGGCCGAACAGCAACATCCAATGGTATCGGGAGAGGTATTACAGCACTTAACACAACAAATAAAAGAGCATTTGCCGGCCCCTGTCCAAGTACAAATTGCTCCACCACACCCAGCACCTGTTCGAGCAGAAGCCTTAGTGGAAACACCACCACAGGTTGTCCATCAATTACCTCCAACTATCCAAGCTAAAGTGGAAGAAGCTCAACATCTACACCCGGTTCCATTCTCATCCCTACCATTGGGCGGTCCCGCAGGTATTCCCGCTTCCATTGTGAACAGTAGTCCACAGATTGGTCCACCAAACAAATATGAGCATGATCATCATAACAATATTATAAGTAAGTGATCAAGGGTGAAATTAAAGTTACCGAGTAAAATGTTTTAATTAAATGATGTTTATCCAGGCAAATTGGGAGCAGCAACCCATCCAGATCAGCCACTGATCAAGATCACTTCGGATGAGGGCGGACCCGGTAAGCAGCCCCACGTCAACATAAGCATAACCAACCGGGAGAGTGCTCTAGGTCCTTTAGTCCACGAAAACGAGCCTGATGTTCACCTGACGATTCCACGCGATTATAACTCTGCCCTTTCCAGCGAGCAATTTGCGTCAGCCATTAACATCACCTTGTTCACAGACCACCCGTCCCCTGCCATTCAGGCAAATATGCCTATCTCTGGCCTGACTGTCTCATCTGTAAGTGACCCTGGCCATGAAAACAGGCCCGAGATCGTACTTTCCCGCGGAGAGCAAAAGGACATCCCTGACCTCAAGATATCGATGCCAGCGCCCACCCACGACCAGACCCAACAGCCCAATGAACCGGCGCCCGCCATAAACATCACCATTGGCTCAAACAATTCGCTGCCGACCTCTGCCTCAATACCCGACGTCTCGATAGTCGTCCCGCAGAATGTCAGCCACAATGAGGGAACGCCTGCGCCGAACATCAATATAACGGTCGGTGCCAACCATTCCGATCCGGCCTCGGCTGCCGTTCCCGATGTTATGCTTACCGTTCCAACGAATACCAACGAAATGAATCCAAACGGAGTTCATCCAGCAATCAATGTCAGCATTTCGTCGAACAGCTCCCAACCGGGTGTTCCGCCGGCGCCAGAGGTACTGATATCTGTGCCGACTAACGTCACGAACTCCCAACCGGACGCACCGCCTCAAGCAATCAACATCACGATCACACCCGAGCACAATCTGCCCAACTTTTCCTCACTTCCAGCCATACCAGAGGTGCAGATATCTGTGCCGACCAACACATCTCACGCACCGGGCGTTGAAGCGCCGGCTATTAATATAACAATTCAGTCGAATGAGTCACTGCCGGCCTCTCAACAGATCCCAGAAGTGATGATATCTGTGCCGACCAATGTGTCCAGTGATCCGGGCGTTCCTCCTCAGCACATCAACATCACGATCGCGTCGAACCACACTGAGCAGGGTGGTGCCGTTGCACCAGATATCGTGATAGCTGTTCCTGCCAACGCTTCTGGACCAGGGTCAGAGGCCATCAACATCACCATTGCTGCTAATGAAACCCTTCCCTCGCATGAGTTGATGCCGTCCGTGATTATTGCCGTTCCCACAAATACAACGGAGCACAAGGACGTTGTCCAGGCGCTCAACATCACAATTGCCTCGAACCATACCGGTCCCGATGGCTTCCACGCACCTGACATACAAATATCTGTTCCGATGAACACTTCCAGTGAAAAGGGAGAGCCCGCGCCGGCCATCAATATAACGATTGCCGCCAACGAGACTCAGAATAAAGAGCACAGCCATCAAATGCCTGAAGTGCTGATATCGGTGCCGACCAACGTGTCGCATGAGCAAGGTGCACTACCGCCGGCCATCAATATAACCATCGCCTCCAACTCGAGCGCACCCCCAGCCGAACACATACCCGATATCCAGATCTCTGTGCCGACGAACACCTCTACAGTTAATGGAGAGCCGGCGCCGGTGATCAACGTCACCATTGGGGCCAACAATAGCGTTCCGGCCTCTGCCGCCGTTCCCGACATCCAGATACATGTTCCAGCTAATTTAACGACTCAGCCAAATGAGCCAGCCCCTACCATCAATATTACCGTAGCGGCCAATAACACGACCCCGGATCAAATCCATGCGCCAGCACCGGACGTTCACCTGTCGGTGCCAACAAACAACGCGATTCAGCAAGGTGAAAACGAGCCGCACATTAACATAACAATCAATCACAACGAAACCAATCCAAACACCGCTTTCCTACCGGACGTCCAGATATCGGTTCCGACGAACGGGTCGGCCCACGACCAGCCCGGAGAGCCTCCGTCTGCTATCAATATAACCGTTTCCCCGAACTCGCCCGCAGGTGAGCCCCCGGGACAGAATGTCAGTATATCGATACCGACGAACACAACAGACCCGGGACTCACATCATCGGCGCCGGCCCTCAATGTCAGCGTTTCGAACACAGATGTGCCGACAGGTGTGGCCGAAAACATCACAGTTTCCATTCCGTCCAATATTAAGTCGGACTCCAAACAAGGCTTCGCCCCCTATATCAACATCACTCTGACTGCAATTGTCCTAGGTCCAGGGGGAGAACTGATCAGGCAGAATATTACTTTCCAGGTGCCAACGAATCTGAGCCTGATCACAGGGCCGGGTGCGTCGCCCATCATGCCAATCCTGAACCAGGCGCTCTCAGCGCTTCCTGCTGGTCTAGGAATGCCACAACCCGTTCCCAATCCACACCCGATGCCCGTGGCTATGCCCGCTCATCCACAACATGCCGGAGCCGCCCAAACTGGACATCCTCATCTTCGCACCCCTGTAGGAAGAGCCGCCCCCGTTGGAGCAGCTCATGGTGGAGGACTTGGTCATGGTCCGGGAGGACACGGCTATACAGGACACGGTGGACCGGGTCATGGAGGACATGGTCACTCAGGACACCCACAAGCAGGACATGGAGCTCATCCCCAATCTGTTATTATACCTGGTCATTCAGGACATGCTAGTCCACCTGTACATGCCCATGGTAGATAGACTAGGTTGTTTTTAAAATAATTATTTTTGAATTCTGTAATTTGATCATGTTAATAATAATAAATATTTTTAATTGATCTTGGTGTTTATTCTTAAATATTGTCTGTCAATCTTTACGGAAAAGTCCCTGGACCTTTATTCAGGTTATTCTATGGTGCTAGCTCATCTGTTGAGTACAAAAACATAGCAAATTATTTCAGAATTTGATCTAGCTAAAACTAATGAAGAGAAAACGGCTGAGACCCTGGTTAAATGTCTGCCAATTTAAACATGAAAAGACTAATTTTTGTTTGAAAAAAGTAACTAGGCACTCAATTTGAAATTGCCTAATTAATATTTTTTGGGACATGCTAGTTTTCATCTGTTTAATTTGTAGCCTGATCATATTTCACTGGTGTAATCATCTCATTAAACATGGAGACCAATGTTTACATTATTATTCACAAAAGGTTTATTTAAATTACCATGGTATTTAAATTGAACATGCTCCTGAAACTGTTTGCCATTCATCTGATAGCATGTGAATAATTGTTAGCTTGCACTTATCAATTGCAACCATGCTCATTTTTAAAAATTTTCAGATCAAATAATAGACGCAAAATATGACTGCGAGTGGGGGCTGAATATGACGGGAAAAAATTGCCATGGTCAAAATTGTTGCGACACCTTTGACTTCGGACTGACCAACTCAAGTACATCAGCAAATAACTTTGGTGCAAACAGCACCAGTGGTTCAGAAGCCGGCACCGCCTTGTCGTCAACGAGCACATTCACCCAGTCAAAAGGGGCGGACAGCAGTGCTACCGGTTTTGCCCAAGATGATATGGGAAGTATTAGTTCCTCTTCAACAAGGACCAGGCTCAAGTCATCTAGGAATTATATGTCACGCAGTAGGAACTCCGCGTCAACCCGGAACAAAATGAAAAGTGGTCTAGGTCCAAAATTCAATCAAAGAAAACCAATTCCGACAACTACTGAGAACTGGGTTCTAAGGGCCCGAATGCCCCCAATTTTTAACCTAGTTGTGCGACTCTTTCCAAGAACAACTAAACGTCCAACTTTTAAACCTGGTAAAAATAAGAGACCTGGACCCAAAAGCCTGAAAAATGAAATTCTCGATGAATTTTCAAAACTATTTGATAGATGACAATAAAAAACCAATTTTGAAATTAGTTTTGAAAATGATTTTTTAACCTAGATCATTTTAGATCAATTTTTTGCCAGGTTATATAGGGTAAACACCTCTAACCAATACCAAGACGTATCGAATAACACAATATAGGAGCGAAAAATCTGTGCTGTGCTATAAGGGACTGACCTTTACAGTAAACAATCATGGTGAATTTGAAATTGAAATTGATCACGAAATTCAAATTTTTTGGAACTATCTTGGCTATCAGTAAATACTTAAAATTGTTTGAGCTTGGTAAATAACATTTTCCGTTTCTAACAAGGTATAAGTTTAATAGAACTAGGTAATGCCGTGGGCGACTCCCAACAAACACCACCAAGGTCATCACATTCTTTGCCGGACGTCTCCGAAGCGATTGACGCATTCAATGGCGGTCTTCTACCTAGATCAATTCCTCCTTCCTCTCCCAATTCAGGTAATTATTAATTTGCAAGATTATTATATTTCAAAATTGACAGCTCATTATCTCGCTGAGAAAATAACCAAGAACATTCTCTGATATCTTCTGATTCAAAATAATCACATGATTACCAAGTGCAATTATTGTCCCACAGGTTTAGTTGCGAAGAGTTTTCCACAACACCACCATCACCATGCTGGATTTCAACCTCGAGCAAACAAAGACTTTTATGAAGTTCCAACAGGACAAAGTGATCCTGTTGCTTCGGGGCCTCCACCTTCCCAGTCACTGATTACATCTCCAAAATCACCAAGATTCAAAGATGTGGACAACGATTCCTTTGTTGCTAGGTCTAACCAATTTCCAAGGTTAATGACTGAAAGTTTTACCACAAACACCATGCCAAAAGCAGTGGCTAACCCTCCTCTTTTCACAAATACCGAGAGTAACATCGGGGTAAATCTCTACAAAGCACCTATTTTAGCCTCGGTAATAGCAAACACCCAGCAAACAGTGAGGCCTACAACTCAGTCCCCAAGAGCTACACCTTCCCCAACGACAAACAAAATCACCCTGACCACAATTATTAATCCAGTTACTAGCACAACAAGAATCACAACAATTGTACCTAGTACAGTCCCCACAACTACCACCACAATGACCCCGACCACTACGAGCACAAGAGCCGCATTGTTTTTACCTAGCACAACTACTCCGGGTTCTATAACAACACCCATTATGACCAAGGAAACTATTAACCTCTATAAAGAAAGCAAGGAGACTTTCACATTGAAAACAACATTTTCACCAAGTACAATTGCACAAACAGTCTCCAAAATTCAATCAACTACAACATCGAGTAATCCGACCAAGATCGTTTCAACAACATTGAAACCAACTGATGCCACTACCACTACCTTGGCAATTAATCTATACAAAGCACAGAATAACACTTTACCACCGGTGCCGACAACAACCCCAATGAGAAGCTCCTCCCAAATGTTGACCACTTCAAATATACCTAGAACAATTGTGCCCTCGACATTTTTTGCTTCTAGTACACTTGCAAATCTCATCCCCAGTACACAGTCAGTCACTGTTCCAGCTACTACCAAGATAAATCCTATTCCTTCAGTAGCACCTACTCATATCCCGGATATAAAAATAACCACAGCTGGTCCTTTTACCAAGCAAACTTATTTACCACTTGTTACAACACAAGAAAGTACAGTTTCACATAATCCGATAATTGCAAGTACTTCTGAGCAAGGTATTAATTTTTATAAAGCGAACAGCACTTCTCAAACAAACCCATTGTGGAGAACAACAGTGGAAAGTCTCACAACTCCTACAACACCCGTAATGACATCGATGAGGACAACCCCACAGACTTCGGGCGCTCAGAATAATATCAGTCTTTACAGTAATACCGGAACCACAATGGGATTTACATTATTTGCTTTGAAAGGAACCAGCACAACTACCACAACATCTACTGAAGCATCGGTTACAACAAAGAACCAAGGCATATTACAATCGAGCATAATGTCAACAAGGTTAGGAATTCCAACTGTTCCTTCAACAACTACAACAAGAATACCTGTTGAGAGAACACCCACAACAAAAATTACCATGATTACACCAAATGAAATGAGCACCTCGAGCACAACCACTCCACATGTAACAACAACAAAAACTACCCCGATAATCATTAACACCAATTCTTCAACTCCGCGAATTGGTACTACTATTTTCACAACTGAGCAAGGTGTTAATCTCTATAACGTAAAGGAAGGCGCGGACATTACGACCACTCCAGAAATCGGCTCCTCATCAACAAAAGTAGGAAAAGCCACCACTACCATGGTGACGCCCCCTCCGTCAACCACAACAAAAATCGAAGGAATGTCCATAACTACCACTACCACCAGTTCCACTACAGCTCCGACTACTACTCCTACCTCTTCAACAGTTGAAACTGAGCCGACTCCTGACACAACACTTTCAGCCACAGAAGAAGGCATTAACCTTTATAACGAAAAATTTACAAGGTCAAACGTGAAAATATCTTCTACAACAACCCTAACAACAATGACCAAGATACAAACAACAATTACTACTACTCAAACCACTACTACTTTTACTTCAGAAACAGCTCCACCGATAACTTCCACTACACTTTCAGACACGACTCTTGAACAAGATATCAATCTTTATAATGACCCAGGTACAAGCAAAAGCCTAGAAACATCATCAGCTATGACAACTACAACAGAAGTACCTAGCACAACAACAACAGAAGTACCCAGCACAACAACAACAAGCAGGCCCACAACTAGCCCTGTTTTAAGCACTACCACATTTGCACCCATCACAATAATGATGACTACCCTGTTGTTCGTTTTAGGACCGGGTTCTAGGGCAGTTCCAGATATTCTTGATGATCGCACTTTGACAATAACCCAGTATCACCAAGCAACATCATTGGCAGCGAAAACGAAATCAGATTATGATTTGGAGGAGTGGGATGAAAAACTAGCTTGGCGAATGATGTTCGGCGACCCGAAACACCCTTGGCCAATGGATACTTGGCCTTACAATTCTTACTGTGAAAAGTAAGTGTTGTTATAAGATGAATCACCTTGCTAATCATTGAAAATTAGGCAGAATAAAATTACAGCAGAAACTGAGACGAAATTCTACAACTCATTGTACCCTGATAATAAAATCGTGCACAAAGTTGGCAAGATATTTGCCGAGGATGGAGAGGCGTACATGAAGCAGTTTTGTGACCCTGGTAGTTATCGCTATGGAGCTTATGTCACCCAGAAAGGAATGGCAGCTTCTATTGGTGCAAGAATGTCAAAAATGCACCGGGATGCTCTTGTTGAAATTCTGATGGATATGTCTATGAATCCCGACAAAGAGGATATGAACTTGCTCATTTGGTAAGAATATTCTTGATGTGAACGTGAAATTAATAGAGATAATGTCATCTTGCTTAAAAAGTACCTTGAAAGCTTGGGCCTCGAGAACCGAATGCCTTTACCCCGACGATTATGATGTGCGTGATATAATTAGCAGTTTTCTCACCTCGACGTTTCGGAAAATCACCAAGCTATTGGAAGAGGAAACAAAGACGACTAGCCTTCGTAACTGTCAATTGGACTTGTTCAAAAAACCGGAGGAAAAGCCCCCGAAATCGGTCCAACTTTTGGTACTCAAAGCGGTTAATAGTCTAACAAAAAATTGAAATTATTTTTTGATTAAATCACTCGAAATGACTGAGTTTTCTTAGAAATGATCTTGCTCACTGCATCCAGCTCAGGTTGGATATAATCTATCGAAAAGATCTTGATAATTATAGTTTTCATTTAATTAAAGCATTAATTTCCACTAATTATAAATTGTGTTAAAAGTTGTCTTTGAATTTTTGAATTGTACCTAGCTTAAAAATATTACTATTGATTTCATCTCATCATTTAATAATTACCACGGTGTTTTAAATAGAAAACAATTAAATAATACCAAAAATCATCATTAAATAATCTTGACAATAACTACTGCTGTAAATGTGATTTTTAAAATAAGCAAGTTCATATTTTTGAAAAGTGGGAAAAATTTTAATTAAAAAAATTGTGAAATAAATTGTATTGAAGTTTCAATCAAAAACAATCTGGGTGATTGACGTTTGTTATTATCAAAATTGAGACTTGATTTTGACAGAACAAATTGTTAAATGACCATGCTCGTAGTCAACCTGGTCATATTAATAGCATGTGAGTGTACTAGATCATAAATTACTAAATTTTTACTATTTTACCCATCAATAAATTCAACAAGGTATAAGTTTACAATGCGGAGGAAGAGTGATGAACCCGCCCGATCGATTGGTGAAACTAACAAGCATAATTGAACCGGAACCAAAGGCAGGTGAGAATGTCCAAGGCGTACAATCCAGACACCACCATGGATCAATCACCGTGTTAAAGGCCACCCCAAAGAGAACTCAACCAACAAAACGGACCAGGACAACTATAAAGCCCACCACTTTGACCACAAAAATATCTAGCACAGAATTTGAAACTTTAGACACTAGCACCGAGCTCGTTTCAACTGAAGACTCTACTATAACTGACGATAGAAACATGGACAACCAACAGGAAGTACAAATGTACAGGAGCAATGATTCTGATACTACAGTAAAGCCCGTTGTAATTTTGACCAAGAGCACTACAACTGATTCTCCTAATTTAAATGTGAATATAAATGACTGGGATGAAATGTTAGCATGGAGATTGCCTTTCGGGGACCCGAGACGTCCCTTTCCAATGACTAACTATGACTACAATAAGTTCTGTGAAATGTGAGCTCTTGCACATTTAACATAATGTCCTTGCTAACGTTTGTAAAATAGGTTTAAGGAACAAAATATCACCGAAGAGTCCGAGGTCAAATTTTATAACCAATTATATCCGGATAATGTTGTAGTTCAGAAAATTGCCAAAATTATTGCAAAAGTAGACAAAGAATTTGTCAAGGTAACCTGCACCGAGGATACGTTCAAAAGAGCAGGCTCAATCTCCCAAATTGGAGCGTCAATTAACCACGGCGCAAGATATTCTAAAATTCACCGAGATGCTTTTGTTGAAAATTTAATGTTCTACTATTCTTACCCAGAAGAATCCAAAATGAGCACGCTTATTTGGTAAGATGCTGAATTTCACCAAGATATTTTATATATAAATCTAAATAACCTTGTAAATTTCATGAAGTGTTATAAAATATTGGGCTATGAGGACCTTGGCCAAATATCCCGACGAATTTTATCTGAGAGAATATATGATAGATTCTGTGGGAAAGATAGTCAGCGAGGTCATCAAAGTGTTACAACAGGAAACAAACACCACTCCAGATACCTCATGTGAATTGACCCTGCTCAGAAGGAAGTCCAAAGAAAACCCCCCGAAATCACTTCAGCTCTTGGTTTTGAAAGCTGTTGATAGCCTCACAAAAAAAAACAAAATGATCTTGATTAATTATTAAAAATGACAATTTTTACCTAGCAAAAACTATTCCAATATTGGCTGAAAAATACAATCATTTAATTCCAATAAAAAACATTTCAATTGAAGTAAAATTATTTTCAATATCACCTTGATTTATTTTATATATTTATAATCTATCTAATTAATAATTACCAAGTTAAAGTCATTTCGTGTTCATTCTAACACGGATCATTTAAAAAACAAAAATAAAGGTATTTTTATTTAATGGTTTTTATTGAACAATAAAGAAGATAAAAATCACATCATTTTGGAATGACCGAGATGCTGAACGTATCTTGCTTAGATAAATATCCACGATTATTGTATTGCCAAAAATTACCATTATAAAATCCGTTTGAATAGGACCGTTTCTCCCTGAAGTCGTTTCCCCTCTTGACCACAGAAATAGCCTCCCAGTCCTTCATACACTCCTGGAGTTTATTCGAAAACCTTTTTGCTTCTGCTTTATACTCGTGGTCATTATTCTTCTGATCCTTAATGACCTTGACACATCGCTCTATTTCACTGGTGGTGTCTCTGTTCCAGTTGGTGGTGGAGCCGACCATCAAATTCCTACCATGCTGACGTAGCCAGAACTTTGAATAGTCCCTGGTGACGACCCAATGCTGATCTTGGCCAACAGTGTTTCCACTCCAACTGGCGACCATCCAAGAGCGCCAGCTGAACATGTCCTTGAGCTTATCATGCAAATCTGTTGCGAACTTCTGGTGGTCTCCTTCCCCCTCTTTCTCTCTCATATAAAACTCAATCTCTCGAATTGCTCGCTCATTCCAAAAATCGCGTTTCAATTCCTCTTCCGCCCTCTTAAAGGCTGACTTTAAGTCATACAGTTTTTCATCGATAATTAATTGGTCGCCCCCTACAACTGGAAATTCTATACCTTCTAGGACATCAAACTTTTTGCCATGAAGAATTCTATCAATAGCATCAGGGTCGCCCTCGTTTTTGACGCCAACACAAACGATATGCAAGACTATAGCTTCTGTAACCGCCTGAGTAATGCTTGACAACCATCTTCTAAAACGTTCCAGGTTATAAGTACGGATAACAAACTTGCGCAGGGCAATATTTCGTTTGTCATTCCTGTCGTATTCATTAACCATCTCTTCTTTGAACCATTCAATAACATCAAGCATAGAGTTTTGTCGGCATTTATCGACGAGGTCGTTTTTGTTACCGGTCACAGGATTTAAGACATAATTTCTGTATTGATTTCTGACCTTGCTGATCATTTCTATCCGGTCTTTATATCTTAGAACGATTGCTGTTCCTTCAACATGGTCAAATAATTGATCGACTTTGAGCTCGATGCGGTCGACCTTCATGCTCAATTCTTTGAGTTTCTGCAGCACCTGATAATTGGGACTGGCTACATTGCCTGATACAAATAGCCTGACCAGCATGGCAATCGGCCCCAATTGTGGAAAGGCTGTTGAAACTGCGTTCAGGGCATCGACAGACGCCTGGGCAGTCTGCTTTCTGCCAGCGGTGATCACCTGGTCCAAAGCAGCAAGGCCATTGTTCACTTTCTTCAATTGATCATCCACACTTTGTGCCAAGATCACTGGTATAATCAAAACTGATATTAATAATATTCTTGCCATAATTGCTCTTAAGAATAAACTTTAAAATATTTCAGAATCATAATCCTTTTATACAAAATAAATGAGCTAGTTTCAAAACAATTCCGAAGATTATTTGTGAATATCAGTAGTTTTGCGAAAACTGAACGACATTTCCATTGAAAACATTTTTGTTTTCAATCAGTTTTGCGAAAATTGTGAAATTATTTCAAAATTACATTTTATCGGAAAATCAGTGATTTTTTTTCATGATCAGGATCAGTCAGAAACAGTTTATCAAATGAAGTTTAGTCTAGTAAATACGTTATCTTATAGGGATTAAGGTCTTTTGCCAAGAAAACTTGTAATTATGTTTTGAATAATCATCAGTTAATTGCGAAACAAATAGACGTACACTTGCTTTGGTTGAAAATGACCTTGCCACACTTGTTTACGTTGATATTTCTCACTTCCAGACAAAATTTCAATTGAAAAACAAGATTAAAAAGTGCGGAATCTTTTCAATTATTATTAATCTGAAAGTTATCTGAAATTTTGTGAAAACCGAACGATATTTCAATTGAAAACATTTTTGTTTTTAATCAGTTTTCGCGAAAATTATTTGAAAATTCGATTCTCTGGAATAGAATTGATTTTTTTCACAATTCATTATCAAGGTACTTCTAATATTATTGCTATAATTGAGATTCCGGCATAATTTGGGAATATTAAATTGCCTCAAGGTCTTTACTATTAAAACTATTTAAAATAACTTTAGTGATTCATTAACAATCTAAAAAGGACCTAGTTGACATTTCACAACTGTAAAGACATCTAAACTATCATACGAACGAATAATCACGAATAAGAAACATTATAAA
Organism: Punctoribates punctum; assembly: GCA_034698165.1. Lineage (NCBI taxonomy): Eukaryota > Metazoa > Arthropoda > Arachnida > Sarcoptiformes > Punctoribatidae > Punctoribates > Punctoribates punctum. Next base: position 4,926 of record JAQGBD010000559.1, on the reverse strand, counting down.
AACAATCTGGGTAATCTTCATTTATTGATTATTCAGTCAATTCAATAAACAAAATAAAATTGTGAAATGACCATGCACATAGTAATACTGGTCATTTTATTATTATGTAAGTGTACTAGATCATTTTGGACATCATTTATATTCAATCTTATTGCAACTAGGTCTAGGCCTACAAAGCGAGGGAAGATCCACAAACCAGCCTGAGCTATTGGAGAAACTAACAAGTTCATATGAAACAGGAGCAAGGGAAGTGACATGTACCCAGAGTGCACATAAAAGACACCATGGATCATTTATCTCAGGTGAAACCGAGACCACCGAGACTTCTATTATGACAAAAGAATCAAGGTTGTCCTCAACAACAGAATCTACAACATTTACGAGCATGGTAAATGAGCCAGCAATAGAAATGTACAGGGGAACAGACCCAAATACTGTACTAGATGAATGGGATGAAAGGTTAGCTTGGAGGTTGCCTTTTGGTGATCCCCGCCGTCCCCTCCCGGAGACAACCAATGACTACAACAAGTTCTGTCAAATGTGAGCTCTTGCACATTCTGTAGAATTTCTGCATGAACATATTTTTAAATAGCGAGCAAAACATCACCCAAGATATCGAGGTCAAATTCTACAATCAATTATACCCAGAAAATGTAATAGTTCAAAAAGTTGGCCATGTGTTGGCAAAAGTAGATAAGGAATTTATCAAGGCAATCTGCACAGCTGAAATATTCAAATTTTTCCCAAGATCAATTTCTGAATTGGGGTTTTCAGCAAATATGGGCGCAAGATATTCTAAAATTCACCGGGATGCTTTCGTTGAGAATTTAATGTTATTCTCCTCTTATCCAGAAAATTCGAAAATGAGCACGCTTATATGGTAAGTTCTGAACTTAACCATGATATTCTGTATATGAATATTTCAATCTAAATAACCTTGCACATGAAGTGTTATAGACTTTTGGGCGATGAAAACCTTGGCCAAATATCCCGATCAACATTATCTGAGAGAATTCATGATAGATTCTATTGGCAAGATTGTCAGCGAGGTTACCAAGGTGTTACAAGAGCAAACAAACACCATTGGAGATAAAGAATGTGAATTGGACCTGCTCACAACTAAGTCCAAAGAAAAGGCCCCGAAATCACTTCAGCTCCTGGTGTTGAAAGTAGTTAACAGCCTCACAAAAATTCATCATGATTTGACATGAAATGACCTTGATCATGACAATTTTATAATAAAATAGTCTTTTACCAAGCACCAATAACATGAATTAAACCAGTGAAGAGCGTGCAAGTAATCTAGGTAATTCAGCCCCTTTACCTCGGAGAGGGGTCGGAGTATTTTTCCTGAGCTCTCCTTTCGATTCTACACACTTTGATGTCAAAATCGAAAATCAAAAAAAAATATTTGATAATAAAATTTATATTTTTAAAAATAAGCTTGCTAGTTCATCGATTAATTGACCAAGCCCAATTTTACATTTGAAAACATTATAATTTTAATCAGATTGCGAAGAAAAACTTGCATAAGAGTTAAAACAAAACAAGCTGGGTAATCAACTCTTGTCAATATTGCTATTATTTCACATTATTTTGATAAATCAAAATTGTGAAATGGCCATGCTCATAGCAAACCTCATCCTTCTATTAGTATGTAAGTGTTCTAGATCATTTAAATGATATATTTCAACAATAAAATTAACTAGGTTCAAGTGTTCTGTGTGAAGGAAGAGGGAAGAGCCCCAAGGATGAATTGGTGAGAATAAGAGTCAAGAAAATTGAAACAAGAGAAGAGATTTATATGCAAGGTACACATAAGAGACACCATGGTTCATTTATCTCAAGTGAGACCACAACCAAAAGAATTCCAACAACCAAATTCACCAAGGCAACTACAACAAGCAGAGCCAGTACCACCAAGTTAGTCTCGTGTACAATATCTATTACAACACCTGCGAGCATGGTGATCATTCAACCCGTGGTAGTATTGACCAAGAACACAAACGATAATTCCGCAGAACATGATTGGGATGAAAAGTTAGCTTGGCGATTGCCTTTTGGTGATCCCAGGCGTCCCTTCCCGGCGACAACTAATGAATATAAAAATTTCTGTGAAATGTGAGCTCTAGCACATTCGGTAAAATAAGCTTGCTAATAATTATAAATAGGCAGCAGGATATCACAGAAGATGCCGAGGTCAAGTTCTATACCAGTTTGTATCCTGGTAATAAAGTGGTTCAGAAAATAGGAAGCATTTTCGCAAAAGTAGCCGAAGATTTTATAAAGAAAACTTGCACGGCTGATATTTTCAAAAGTGCAAGCTCAATTTCTCAAATAGGATTTTCAGCTAACGTGGGCGCAAGACTTTCTAAAATTCACCGTGATGCTCTATTTGAAAATTTTATGTTCTACTCTTCCTATCCGGAGGAATCGAAAATGAGCACGCTCACTTGGTAAGAATACTTTTCACCTAGTTGAAATCGGACATTTTTACATCAAATAACCTTGTTTACTTTACAAAAGTGTTCTAGGTGTTTGGTCGCAGAAGACCCTGGCCAAATATCCTGACGAATATTATCTGAGAGAATATATAATAGCTTCTGTGGGCAATTTGGTCAGAGAAGTTATCAAGGTGCTACAACAGGGAACAAACACCAGTGCAGATACCGAATGTGAATTGAACCTGCTCACACGAAAGTCCAAAGGAAAGGCACCGAAATCCCTTCAGCTCCTGGTTATGAAAGCAGTTGACAGCCTTACAAAAAACCACAATAATCTTGATAAATAAAAGTCAATAGTTTTTTAGCAAGTTTAAATTTTGTCAACAATTCTATCAACTCTTATTTCAATGCAACACATTTTCAAATAGGAATAATCATTTGAAAAAATAATCTTGGTACTTTATTCAACTTAATGGTCTCATTTGTCATTTTTAATGACCAAGTTAATATTTCGAAATAGTGAACACCTCTACTTGAAATAGAATTGCGAAAACATTAATTAAGTAGTAAACCAAAACAATCTGGGTAATCAATTCTTGTCATTACTGATTGACTTGATTTGCCAAGAATCAAGAGAATTTCGAAGTGACCATGCTTCTAACAAAGCTGGTCATACTATCAGTATGTGAGTGATATTAAATATTTACTTATTTATTCTTCATTTAATGATAAATCAAACTAGGTACAATTGTGTTATGTCAGGTGACAACAAATATGCCCAATGTTCCCATGGTTTCAATGGTTCCATCGACCACTTCCTCAAAAAGCGATCAGACGATGAGTACGACCCCCACACCGTCCGGAATAACAACCAAGAGTGGACAGACCCCAGGCCTTAGTACGACACCAACACCTCCCGGAACGACACCTACCGCTGCAGGAACGACAACCAAGAGTGGACAGACCCCAGGCCTTAGTACGACACCGACACCTCCCGGAACGACACCCACTCCTGCAGGAACGACACCCACTCATGCAAGAACGACACCCACTCCTGCGAGAACGACACCCACTCATGCAAGAACGACACCCACTCCTGCGGGAACGACACCAACTCCTGCAGGAACGACACCCACTCCTGTAGGAACGACACCGACTCCTGTAGGAACGACACCCACTCCTGCGAGAACGACAACAAAAGTTGGCACAACAATTGCCCAGGCAACTGCCAAGGTTGAAGCGACTACTATGCAAGGAGGAGCGACAACTGGTGAGATAACTACCAAGATTCCTTTGACCACCCCTTCAGTCACGACAAATGGCGGGCCAACAACTGCCCAGATCACTACCAAGAGTGCAATGTTGTCGACTATGGCCACAACCATCGCCACCACAAAAGACACGACAACAACACCCACTCCAACGACAACAACACCCAAAACGACGACGACTACCACCCAATCGGTTAATGAGGATGAGATCGAAGAATGGGATGAAAAATTAGCATGGCGAATGCCTATCCGGGATCCCAGATATCCGTTTCCGATGACACCCATCGAATACAAAGATTTCTGTGACAAGTATTCCCTTAACTTTCCTACTAAATTACCATGATAACTATTTTTTAAATAGGCAGCTAAATGTCACAACAGACGACGAGTTCAAATTCATTACCAAATTATACCCGGGTAACAAAATCATTGAAAAAGTTGGAAGATTATTCGCAGAATGTGAACAAGATTTTATCAAGACAATTTGCACCGCGGAAGAGTTCAAAAGTGAAACCACGCTCTCAAGGATTGGGTTTGCAGTCAATTTTGGAGCAAGGGAATCCAAAATATTTCGGGATGCTCTTGTTGAAAATTTAATGTTCAAGGTCTTATATCCTAATGAAACGTCAATGGGTGCCCTCCTCTGGTAATAATTGATCTTGCACATTTTGATAGTCTTAGAATGAGTTAGCTAATATTTATTATAAAATACCTGGCTGTTCTCCTAGCTGTTCTCCTTTTCCTTTTAAATTTAACCATGTTTCAATTTTTATTGAAAAAGCATCTATGAAACTTGGGCAAATATGAGCATGGGAAAACTTCCAGAGCAAGATTTCAAAGGTGAAAGCCTTACATCGGCTTTGAGCAAGAAATTGCAAATGGTTACCAAGGTACTTGAAGAAGAAACAAAAATCACTAAAGATAAGCAATGTGAATTGTCCTTGATCAAAAGAAAGATGGACGCAAAGCATCCGAACTCCATTCAGTTGCTGTTTTTCATGGCTCTTAATAGTCTTTTGAAAAAACCGAAATGATCTTGATAAAACAAACAGTAATTAAATGACAAATAAATGAAATCCTTTTAAAAGCAGAAATATTTTGATTATTTTCTTTGTTTTAATCAGGGATGCGGAAGGGGGGTCTACGGCCTGGACCCCCCTAGGCTCGAAAATTCCAGATTTGACCCCCCCTAAGGTTTTGAGAAAAAATTG
>JAQGBD010000558.1:0-27653 GCA_034698165.1 Punctoribates punctum | reverse complement strand
AGAGAGATAGAGAGAGAGAGAGAGAGAGAGAGAGAGAGAGAGAGAGAGAGAGGCCTATTATTCATTCATTTAGTGACTCTTTTGAAAGGAGACAAAACACATTATGAATAAAACGATAGAATAAAGAATATTCAGATTTGAAGGTTTGATATTTTAAGCCACAATTTAATCCCAACAACTTTTAAAAAATAACTCAAAGCTATACCATTGAAAGTGAAGACTACTATCCCTGCAAACTATTGCAAATATATATAAATTACATTAAATGGCTTTTTTTGCGGCGAATATATAATTCTGTTCTTAAGATGCAATAAAAGAACTATGTGAACGCCGATCACTTTTATTATAATCTTGGAAAAGTAGGCCGAAGAGCATAAAATATATGCCATAAAGTTTATAACTGAACTCTGTGTTGGTTTAAAGCACTCTCTGGTCTCCGGTTTACTCAATATTTGGTTAAGAGTTGACAGAATTGGAGACAAAAGCGGAACATATCATGAATTGAAGGCAAAGAGTTTGATTGGAAGCGCATGACTTCCATGACATCCATTAGTTATAAATCCGATAATTTCTAATGCATTGCAACAAAAGTAAACGAAAGCATTAAAAGTGAAATAAATCAGAGACTGACTGTCAGTGACTGGAATTCACTTTTTGATTGTTTATCTAACCATCAATTTATTCATAAATTATAAATATTTGCATAAATGGCTGCACTGGAACTGCACGGGAACTCCATTAGAGCCGATTCTATAGTTTACTATAAAATTGTTGAGATTTAAGAAAATATTCAATCATTAATAAGTGAGACTCCAGTCCTCCAAATGAATCGATTATTTTTGTTCCCATTCTGTGCTCATATTTATGCCTCATATGTCGAACGGCAACATCTTGTGATGGGCTGATAGCCATAAATAGCTGTGCCATCCCTTCCACAATACCTCTGATTACAGACATTCTCTTTTTGAGAGTCAGATTAAATTCCGATCCAAATAATGGAATCTCACATAAGATGAGAAAAAAGTTTAAATCACTCGAAAGGCATCGCAAACAGAATTAAGCGCTTCAGATAACTATTGATCGGACAGACCTTAAGACCAAACTTGTGATGAAAAACACTAAAGTCTAAGACTAGTCTAGTCTACCAACAATCAGGAGTTACTATCCTTTCCTACCCTTCATTGCAGAACACATTCGTTTGAATGCAATCAAAATCGAATCTTCACTAATGATCTGATTCTGAACACAAATATATGATTTTATGGAAGAAAATATTGAAACAATCATTCATTTTATGATGAATTGGAGTACAATCCATAATATAAGCATATGTTGTGTGCCTTCAATACTTGCAATATATTTAACTAATCTTCCAGAAGATGGTTATTATTATGAATAAGTTATCAGAGAAGACAATCAGCAAATAATATATTCGACAAAAGCTTGGATTCGAGTAAATTATGGATCAATTAATTTTGTGAATGTATTTTAGCGTTTGATAAGCGAAAGAAATTAAAATCCATAAAATCTGTTATAAATCAAAGGATTATTGGATAAAAACAATGAATTTATTGTTCAGAATATTGTTATTCATTATATGATTTCCAAAAAATAGTGTAAACAATAAAACTGAATAAATATTTTGAATGAAAAAAAGAGAACAAAAAGAGAATTTGAAAACTTATTTATCGATTGCAAAGACTATAAAACAAAGAGTTGGGGTTTTGTATCAGAGAGTCTGGAGATCCTATTTCAGCGATTTTTGCCGAATCCATGACTATTATGCGATCGCAGTCGAGGACAGACTCAATCTTATGCGCCACAAACAGAACTGTCGCTGAACTGAACACATTCCTTATGGTTTGCTGAATGAGTTGTTCAGTGTTGTGATCAATACTGGCGGTGGCCTCGTCTAAGCACAACACTCTTGTCTTACTGAGCAGAGCTCTGACCAAACAAAGGAGTTGTCTTTGTCCACAACTCAAATCCCTTCCTCTTTCGCTGATGTTTGCACTCAAACCGCCTAAACTGAGAACTAAAGACTCCAAATGACACTCTCGTAACGAATGCCAGATCTCATTATCGGAGTATTGACTGCGAGGATCCAGATTATCCTTTATTGTGCCACTGAATAGGAACGGGTCCTGAGGTATAATGAATAACTTGGATCTAAACAGAAGCCAAACCAATATATGATTAAAGGAAACACAAATGTCATTATCACATGAAAACCATATTCTTATCGATTGATTCAACTGAGAAAACCTTTTGAAATATTCTCTAAAGGCTTGGAATAGTCAACACTTCTCAAACTCTATAGAACTGGCATTCCTTGCATTCAAATAAATACCCCTTTAATTGCAAAATAATGTTAAGATTAAGTCTAAGGCTTTTAAGTCAAACAAAATTATTTTCATTAAAAGGAAAGGTTTTATCTCTTCTTTCAAAAGAATAATCAATTTTTTATGAATTAAATTTCATTTCACTTAAATTCAATTCAAGTCTTTAAGTGTTTTCGTGCGATAAGTGAATCAATAAAATATCCTTTTTTATGCGGTGCTAATGATTGACATATGAAAGAAAAGTATACCTCAATTGCTTTAAACCGATTGAGGAGATATCGATGCCGTCGATGGTAACACTTCCCTCTTCAATATTGACTAATCTGAATAAGACTTGAAAAAGGCTGGATTTTCCGGAACCGGTTCGGCCTAAAGTCAGTTTTTATTTGATTTGAATAAAACAAAGGATTGTATTTATCGTTGGTTTGGATCATACCTACGATACCAATCTTTTCAAAAGGCTTTGTAGTGAATGAGACCTTTTCTAAGGCCAGTCGCAAATCCAAGCGATAACGCATTGAAACACCAGTGAAGCGAATGATGCCTTTGTTGGGCCACTGAACACAACTTTGAACAGAACTCTGAGGAGAACCCATTCTCTGGTCTATCGATTGTTCGCATTGGATATTATTTATGTATTGCATAATCCTTTCGACTGAAACCATATCCATCTCTGTCTGTGCAAATGACTGAACCGCTCCGTTCAAAAGGCCAGTCACTGACAGTGAATACACGAGTGCCAAACCAACCAAACCCGTGTCTATTGTCTGACCAGACCAGTAATGAAGGCCAACAGCTAAGAGTGCGACCCCCGAAGATATCACTACTCCTAACATCTGAAGTCTGAGGTTAAGCCACTGCTGAGTAGCGGACGTCGCGTATTGTATTTGATTATTAATGTCTAACTTATGGCACATTTCGCGCACAAATCTGTTCCCAATTTTTCAAGTATTCAAAGAAAAAGATAAATGACTGGAAACTGATCGCAAAGTTTAGAAGAATACCTATCGATAGCAGCAAACGCTCTGATAGTGACTAATCCCTGAAGTGTTTCGTCCAACTGAACCATATTTTAGATAAATTTGCAAATTAATGGCATTTCAAATGAGAATTAATAAACTCGAATGGCTTTGAATACCTGAGCGTAAATAGGAGAGAGTGAAACAGCACTCAGTCTTTTCAATTCTCTAGAAGTCCATCGATAATAGCGCTAAAAGTGATGTCAGTTAATAGAGGAGAGCCATAACAGAGGTGTGATTAGAGGGCTATAAATCAAAATCATTTGCTTACTTGAATGAAATAATACGGAATCGATAGCGGGATAATCAGAAGTGCAATCCATGGCAACCCATACACTGTGATCAACACTGAGGCCAATAGACTGTAAAGTTGTGCCAAAAATATATTTAAAGTGAAAGGGAGGCCGTCGTCCAGATTAAAGACATCACTGGAAAAACGATTGATTATCCGACCAAAAGCTGTTGTGTCAAAGAAGAGCACCGGAGCCCTAAACACTTTCGACAACAAGTTTGTGTGCAGTCTTAGCGCTGCCACAACTCCTCCGTAGGCGAAAATAAATGAACGGATTAGCGTCAGCACAGAATTTATAGCAGCAATACATCCAAAGACTATCAGATAATTAGTCGTAGACTTAGTGTTCATCCGATTATTCGAAGTCCAGAATGCGAGCCAACAGTCGGACCCACTCTTCGATATTTGCATCAATAAAATAGATATCAATATAAGAGCCGACAGTTTTGTTCCAACGGATTTCAAATAAGTTATATAAACTTCTAGTTTAACGACACCTTCTTCTCGCTCTTCCTCTTTGAACCTGACTTCGAGCTCTTCAGTCGATTCAATTCTTTCGAATTCGGGATCACTTTTCATTTGTTTGTCTTTATGGGTGTCTTTCATTTTGAGAATAGTTTCGGCCGAACCGTAAGCCATAATTTGTCCGGAATCTAATTTCAAGACCAGATCCGACTCAATCAGGTATTTCTGGTGATGAGTGCAAATGATTTTGGTTTTGTTTTTTAGAAGACCTAAAATACATTTCTCGTATATGTGTTGCCCGACGTGTATGTCGACACTCGCGAACGGGTCATCGATTAAGTAAATGTCAAACCCCTGATACACAGCGCGAGCTAAAGATATTCTGGCCTTTTGTCCGCCCGAAAGAGTCACACCTCTGTCACCAATTACTGTTAGGTCGCCCTCAGAAAATGTCTGAACGACAACTGAATTGAATACTCGACTAAATCAAAGAAAATATTGATTACCTTCAGATCTTCTATGAGAGCACAGGCGTCTAAAACTGAGTTATAGCGGTCAGAGTCAAAAGGTTTGCCAAATAAGATATTTTCCATGACTGTCGTGTTTTGGATCCATGGCTCCTGAGTGACAATTGCGATACCAGAGTGTAAATCACTTTCACTAATTCCAATTCTACCACTAATTCGTTGCATTTCACCCAACAGTGCACTCATAAGAGAACTCTTACCGGACCCGACTTTGCCTTTAATTGAAACAAATGAGTGAAAGAAAGCATTCAAACGAAATGATTGCAAACAACGAACCGATTACTCCAATAAACATATTTCTGGTGAGAGTGAAATCGATTGGTCCCAAAACAAAGCGACAAATCATGTCTTTGTCCACTCTATTCGATTCGGATAAGTTGAACGACGCGCCCAACACTTCTATCTTATGAGTGGTGTCCACTATTTCCAGATTATAGTGTTTATTCAGTTCCAGAGGATGTAAATCAAAAAGTTTTTGTAGTCTTTTAATCGAAACCCAGGACTCCATCACACCATTCAATACCCAGGGAAAGGCATTCAAAGGCATTATTAACATTCCTAAGAGGGCCAGACTTGTGAACACTATCGGAGCCGTCAGTTTTCCGTTCATTAAAACAAATGTTCCGAAAACTAAAGAAGATATGAGAACAGGAGTTGTCGCCCAAAAGTAGACACAGAAAGCGTCCAAATATTTTCTTCCCTTAAGATATTTGACTTCTTGTTCTCTCAAATAACAGATCCGTTTCTCGAAGAGGTCTTCCCACGAATGCATTTTAATCACACGAATTCCTATTAGTATTTCAGTCATTAATCTTATTCTCTTGTCCTTCCATTCCATCATTTTTGAGCTCAAATCTCCGATTTTATTACAAATCCATCGATTAATTGGAATTAAGACAATAGCGAAGACCACTCCCGTCACAAAAGCCAATCCCAATAAATGGTAGAGAAGGTATAGAGTGACTGACAACTGGATGGGAAGACTTATAAATTGCAATAAAGAGGGGCAGAAGTTGACCACTCGGTCGGTGTCAGTGGACGCGAAGTTCAGTATTTCTCCGGTACTGAAGTGTGAGTTCAGAGTATTTGAGCGAACGCTCAGTATTTTGCTGTAAATACTTGTTATGACTGAACTCCGAATCTTAAGCGAGATATTGTTTATATAAAAGTTGAATAAACTGATCAAAACAGAGGACATGAATGTGCTTAAGAACAGACCCATCGCATAGTAAAAGCCTTCGACGTTATTGTGGTCATTGCTCTCCAAATATTGAACCAATTGATTGAGAAGAAGAGGACCGGCAAAAGATAGTATGTCTGAACCGAATTTAAGACATCCAACGAATAGTAGTTCCAAACCATAGCATTTGAGCAGAGATTTCAACAATGATTTGGATCTTAAGTTTGAATCATTCTCTTCAGTGATGGGACTGATGTCAAAAACTGAACTGAATTTTTGGGAAACACTTTTGGCACTTATTTTGTTCGGGAGTCTGAAGAGATCATTGGCTGAAGTGATCTTCTTCTGCACCCCTCTTGTCATAAGGGGTGCGACCCAAACAAGAAATAGTTTTGAGATAAAACTCGAGTTCTCTTCGTTCACCAATTGGTTGTCAATTGAATCACAAGTTATCGATATATTACTTATTTGTTCCCCGAGTAAAACGTTTTGATCATCAGTTGTCTTGAATTTGATCCAAATCAAGATATTTAGAGTCAAATGAATTGTCCACAAAATTAAGACAATAAGAGAGCAAATAAATTGATGTAAAATATAATCTTCTTTAACAACAATTGTATAAAAATGGTTTATATTTGAGAACAGAATCAAAATGAGTGTAATATTAATCATAACTTTTGTTTGACTAGAATTTGGTAAATAGTTTCGTCTTATAATTAAAATCAATTTAATTAAATAAATAAGTATTGAAATAATTTCAATCGTTTTGGACATAAAGAAGGCGTTGTTTTGCTTTGAATTGTGGCCAATAATTATTGTTTCCACCGAAATGATGGACACAATAATCAAGATAATCAATGTTTGAATTTTTAATAATCTCTTTAACCAAACATTAGTTAATATTAACGTCTGATTCAAACCTGATGTCCAGCCGATCACCAGTGAAGAAATGATGGCCAACAGCGTATAGATCGGGATAATTATGACCATTGACTCAAAACAATCGCTTAAATACCAATTGTTGTGATCTCTGGTTCTGTTGGAAATCGGAAAATACGATTCCGAACACAAGAATTCAGACACCGGACTCATTTTGGACAGAATAAGTTGGCCGCACTTCACTTCACAATTATATAATATATATAAAGCTCTCCATTATATCCATTACTAGGATTTGACAACAATTAGTGAAAATTATTAAAAATGTATTTTTTGTTTTACTGATTGAATCAAAGATCAGATGACAGAAACATTTGAACTTTGCTTTTGTTTTGTTTACTTTACGTCAAAACATGTGTAGTGAGAGTCACGTGGTTTCAGTAACACATGTTTTCCATTGAATTTGATTTTGTCTTCAATTTGTTTTGAATTCAACTTAAGATTCATTTAAAACAAAACTCAGTTTTCATTAAACTTTTATTTTTTATCTAAAAACTTGAATTTAAAGTATAGTTAATTAATTGGCAGAATGTCGGCCAAAACATTGCGGAAGACTAAGGTTTCTGTGAATGATGTTATTTCGAGTGAAGAAGAAATGAACTCAAATTCAGATTTGGATCAAATGAACGATGAATTTGATGATAATAATGATGGTCTCAATGATTCCGATGCTATTAACTCAGAGGATAACGATTCTGAGCAAATTGGAGCCAACAGTGGTTGGGCCGACGCTATCAGTAAAGTCCTTTCGGTTAAATCCAAAGACAAATCTCTTATTCTGTCGAAGGCTAAGAAAGACAAAGACATTAAACGAAAAACTGAAGACCAGACCGAAGAGTTAGAAGTCGTCAAATCTGATGGAACTGTTGTCCAAATCGGTGACAAACAAAGCAAAAAATTAAAATCCGATACGACTTCTGAGAAGAAGATTAAATTGACTAAAAAGGAGTGGGAAGTCATGCATAAAGTCAAACCCAAAGACGGGGACAAAGAGAAGGAACGGCTCTTGTGTTCGATCGCCACCAAAGGTGTCGTCCAATTGTTTAACGCCGTTCGCGAACAGCAAAAGACAATTGAGACCAAAATCAAAGAAGTCGGCCCTTCGGAGACCAAAAAGGATAAAATGTTATCTCAATTCAATAAAAACCAATTCCTGGATAAACTCAAACAAAAGGATCCGAAAACAAATAAACCGAAAAAAGTATTCTTTTAATTATTCGAATCCTCACCACAACTGATCTAATCTTTTCTCCTTAGGATAAAACGGATAAAACGAATACTAAGACAGATAAAGAAGAAAAAGAGGAACAGAAATGGAAAGTATTGAGGGATGACTTCATGATTGGCGCAAAAATGAAGGATTGGGACAAAGACAGCGATTCTGACGAAGAACTCAACGATTAATTTATTTCTCTCTTTTATATCAGAATTTATTCAATCGTTTCATTCAATTCATTTGATTTTCTCATAAATTAAAGATTTTATAAATAAATGAATTATTTTCGAGTTTAAAACAAAAATGAGCAAGTTAATTATCAATGAAGAAGATAGTCAAATTGATTTGGAAAGACCTGTCTCATCAAAATTGAGAGATTATGTAATAGTGATGTTGTAATTGATGTAAAGCCTATGGAATACGTAATATATTTTCCAACAAAGTATTCAAACAAATGTTGAGACGACTGTTGAGTGCACTGCAGTCGAGTCCTCTTTACTGCTGAGGAGACGACTGTTTTGATTGTTTGTCAAAATGTCTGCTTTGAGTGAATATGTGTTGTCTTTCATGAGATTTGTTTTAATTGATTTCAACTTTAAATGCATTCATTTTTCCCAATTAATCACTTTTGCAGACAATCTTTATGTCAATCGTTTCAATTGAATCATCGGTTCATTAGTTTAGTATTTTTAAGACATCATATGATAACTGTTTTGCCAACAAATCGATCCAAAATATGTGACACCAATTGATCTGAACTGATATGAAATTAATCGTTATATTTGAATATTTTTAATAATTTAAACCAATTATCACCGAATTGTCGCCACAATGGGAGCGAGTAATTCATCCCAATTGGGCTCCACTTCCGGTTCGACGTCTTCAGGTGTGCCGCCATCGCACGACTCATTAGATACCGCCAATTCGTGGACCTCTTTGTCGGATAGTGGTCACGGAACTAATGGGACGACGACCGACGGCTCCTTCACTAATATTGTGCCTCCGATTAAGGAGAAGAAGCGGAAGAATTTGTCGTCTTTGGCGACACTCCGGAAGCGATTAGTGCGGAGACGGCGGACATCAAAATGTTTTGATCACAACCAAGTGATGAGAGATTTCATATCTTCGTGGACTACAAGAGATATAAAGCAATTATGTGAAGAATACGAATGTTCCGGTTTATTGAAAGAGTTGTCTCTGTCTGCTGAGAGCGCCCGACCCCTGGCCTCCACCACTCAGAATGATTTATGCGAATTGTATGACTTCAAGTACTGTTCGGATATAACTCTTGTCTACAAAGGCGTCACATTTCCGGTACATAAGGCTATAGTTTGTGTTCGTTGTCCTGCATTTCGAGAACTGCTCAGCAAAAAGCCGTTCGGGAGTTACGTAACCGTGAATCTGGACATTCCTGGACTCAGAGTCGAATTGTTGAACGATTTGCTCCGATATCTCTATTCGGGAGAGTTGTCCGGATCTTATGACCCGCGAAGTAACTCCGCCTCCTATGAAATCCTCGTGAAAATCAGCGAAAAGTGTGGGGTTCCCAACCCTTTGGCTCACGATCTCAAACATTTATTAGAAACGGGTCTCTATTCTGACGCATCCCTTCTCTTCTCTCCGCCACAAAACAGAGACTATTCCAACAGTATTTACAAGAAGTGTAGGGCCTGTAGTGATCAGGCGGAGTACGCCTGTCATCGGGCAATACTGGCCGCCCGTTCGCCGTTTTTCCGAAATGTTATCCAACGACAGGAGCGCCGGAAAGCAGAGACCGATGCCATGAATTCCAATCAACGAACTAAAATAGTTTTGGACGAATCCATTATCAGCAGACGTTTCGCTCGGGTTATACTTCATGTGATGTACAGGGATTGCCTGACCGCAGATCTGATCCAATTATTGCAGTCCGCTGTCTGTAAATGTACTCACGATTTGACGTCTTCTCCAAATTCGGTGAACATTACCCCAAACACCAGTAATAATAACAACTCGACTGTCGTTTCGGCGGTAGTTATGGTCAAAGAAGTGATGGATTTGTACGAAATCTCAAGATTTTTAGAATTAGATTCACTCGTCCAGAGCTGCGAAGACCTTATGATCGACTCATTGTCTTTGGAGACATTGATTACGATATTAAAGTGGTCGGAACAGCCCCACGGCTCGCCATGGGTTAAGCGTCAGGCGCTCTGTTTCCTCAGAGAAGAGTTTTCGTCGATCGCGGCGTCGCCTCTGTTATGTCAGTTGGAATTATCTCATTTGGTTGAAGCTCTTAAGTCAGACTTCTTGCAGTCGAGTGAACTCGAAGTCTTGCAGTCAGTCATCAAATGGGGAGAAAACAGATTAACCAAAAGAATGGAAGAAAGAGAACCCAATGTTGTCAGCAATACTGCGCACAGCCTCAGGAGAGGACTTCGCAAAAAGGAATTGGACGACACTGAGCTCCGGGATATAATATCAGAGCTGATGTGTCACGTGAGGATCGGCCACATCCTCCCCCTCGACAGCGAACTTCTCTCAAATGCCGCTAAAAGAGGTCTAATCAGTACTCTTCCGCCGTATATGTTGGGAGAGGACGCAGCGTTACCCCCATCCCGAGGAATAACCGCTTGGTTTAGAGGTCGAGGAACGGGTCCTTTCATACGACCCCGTTATTTCGGCCCTTATGTCGAAGAAGCCAAAGCTATTCTCGAGGAAAGGATCGGACGAATGGGAGATATTATACCCAATCGAGTGATTCGACAAATCGATAGATGTATTCCCGACGCTCTGACCGCAGCTCTGAGTGCAAACAATGAGGGATTCCTCGGCTCAGATCACTACCATTTATGTATTTCTTCGTCATCCTCTTCATCTGCAGTGTGTTATGAGGATATACCCGACGCTAACTCCAGACCTCAACTTCCAATTCTCGAAGAAAGAGTTGTTTGTCTTATGAGACAACGAGAACAGGAACTCAAGTCTTCAGCCCTGAGTCAAAGAGCACTGACATTGGTCTCCAATCGATGCGAAGTATTAAAATTGATTCAATTGCGAGTCGTTCGCGAGTTTGGTCTTCCAGACGCAGCTTCGGATGTATTGCACGGAACAAATTACTCGTTAGCTTTGGACGCTCCCGACGAGGCCGCCTCCCGTCTCTCTTACGTTCCCAGTGAAGTGGGCTCTCTTAGTATACCTCCTCCTCCAAGACCTCTGACCAATCATTTGGGAAATATTAATGTTATGCCTGAGGACAGGGATCTCTATAGTTATGCCTCTGAAATAAAGCTGGAGTCGAGTACTCCACGTTTGGCGCACTTCGACTTAGATTCTCAGGTATTTCCTATTCTTGTGTTTGTTTTTTATGATTCCAATTGAATTTGTCGACAGTTTTCGTCAAACGAGTCGCGCCATACACTCAGTGATCTGATGCCAGACATCGCAATCGCGACCACAGCTATAGAAGAGTTTCATTTGACGCAGAGATCGACTGACGTTATCGAGAGCGCCCTCGCAATGGTTGCCAACAAAATGGACTTCAAGTCTGAGAGACCGCACTTCGTCTGACTTATGAACAAACTGTAAAACAATTGTTATCTGTTTCTCCCGTTTTTCGCATTCCTTTCAATGAGTTATCGGTATTTCAAAGCTTAGATATATATTAATAGAACTTTTTTTAATTGAATTTACAATTATTTAAATGATTATTATATTTGAATGTATTTAAAGTAATGATATTTTACAACAAATAAAGTTTTTCGAAGTTATTTCGGACTTTAAACGACTCTAAACTTAAACCTAATTCACCGCATATTATAATTAAAGCTCTAATTTTAATAACAAAATATGGAACTGAAAGCGAATTATTGTGGAATTGTGTCAACGGATACCTGTTCTTTGTCCCCAACCTCTCGACAAAACCATTTTTGGCTAAAGAGTCTGATATGATATCAGTGCAAATCAGTAGTTATAGTCATCCCTTCATTCGTGATCTGAATAATAATGAACTGAATTTTTCTGATGAATTATTCTGAGTTTTGCCAAAAAAAAGTAAACTCATAGTAAACCCATAGAAAGAGGACTATTCTGAGTCTCAGATTAAGGTTAAACTTATTGCTAGCTTTCGGACAACAAATGGTAAATATGTGTCGAACAGAATAAGTCAACTCTAAAACTATAATAAACTTTTTTTTATGGAAATTTTTGCTTCAGTTTGTGATACAATGAATTAGAGCCAAAACGGGATAATTTCCATTTCAGAAGTCAAGCCAATGGATGATCTAATGAACTACTTTTTAATATCAAATGTTTGAATGGAATAAAAAGTTTAACAAAAGTTTTATTTAATATTTGACTTCATTGGCAACGAATGCAAAAAAGAGTTCATTAACACAACAAAAGGTAAACATTTTGCTCTGTCTGTGTGTCTGAAGAGTCAAAGGATAAGATTGTTAACTGATTTCAGCATTTAATTAGTCGGTTAATTAAATTTAAATAAATTAGTCGACTCGAGTGTCAGGTGTTTGTGCCGTCTCTAAGATGTGTGGAACGGTTTCTATGGGAGTGTACTCTGTTTGGCATCGAATGCATTGCAGCCAAACGTATGGATTAGTGTTTTGAGCGCTGTTTGAGTGCCGTTTCGTTCACACAATAACACCATTTCATCAAATATTTATGTTTCCATTCATTTATGCCTTTGTTTTAGGCCTTAATTTTCAGTTATTTATATTATTTTATCGTTAATTATATTATTTGGAAATCCGTTTAATTATTAGACTTATTGTCAAACAGTAATTGAGGCCCAGAAACACATTTCTGGTATTACTCTAATCGACAGTATTTCCCATTTCTTTCGTTTCTTTTTCAACGATAAATCAATTTTTAATCTGAAGATAATTATTAAACCATTTGTCGAATCCATTGATTTATTCGTTGATTCAAATGATTTGATTGATTCCTATTTAAGTCAAATGTGTTTGGCTTTAAAATAAGTGATTAATGGCTTTGAATAACCAATTGAGTGACGAATGGCCCGCAAATCGTCTTCGTATGCATGACATGAACTCCTTGTCCACCAACACATTCAACGGAAGTAATGGCAGTAACGGTACTCTCGGAAGTGTCTCCAGTGTTGGTCCCAAAAAGATAATCAGAAATCTTGCGCTCAAAAGAAACCGGGAATCGATTCCTCTCGAAAATAAGGTAATCATTGGTTAATCAACTCTTCAGTTGTTAACTATTTTTAAGACAATTGTCTTCAACACAAGTTATACAACATTTGCCATAATTTATACAAAAAAGCGATTAAATGCCATTAAATGATAATTTTAGCGATTCTTCTCTCAAATTAAGTTCCGATAAAAATATCCAAATCTGACCTCAAATCCAATTAAAAACATTTAACGAATATTTTTCACTTAATTTGAAAAATTTACTAAAAATTATAATTAGTTTGAAATAAATTCATTAAATAAATCAAAATCTGCTTCAATCGGATAAAAAACAAATAGTGTTTAATCTGATTCCGTCCGATATTCTCCTTCCCTCACAAAGTCTTATCTGATGGTCAGTCCTATACTCTGAGAGTATTGCCCACTAAATGATCAAGACCAATTTACTTGATTAGTCATTTTCGTGATGCATCTAGGTCCTATCAAGATTCTAGGAAGTTGATTGATACGCACAATTTTTTGTTTCTTACACTATATAAGTACCCTGGATATAATTGAAATGACTTCCTCCTAAAGTGCTTATCCGTTAGGTTTGTAAACATATGAAAATTTGGGCAAAATATGAATTAAAGTTTTTTCTCTTCGATGAGTGCTTTTCATTATTAATGAAAACAATGACTAAAAATGAGTTGATTGCAAGCATTTGTCAATTACGCCATTTTCCGGTCTTTTAAGCGATTGTCTTATTCTGAGGGAAGCGATGACCAGAAAACAATTCTCATAATTTCTATGGCAGAGAATGAAGTCGTGACTTGAGGTCAGGTCCTGAGAGCTGTTGTGTCTGTATTTGTTTTTGAGTGCAATTATTTGTTAGTCGAGGGAAGAGTTCATTGACGGACTCGGAGGCCAACACTTGATTAAAAGCGTTGGTCTACTGGAGTGTAGACACTCTCTCACTCTTATCAATAGTTTTGAATCAGACTTTTCTTACTTTTGAGTCCATTCACACCAGAAGTGAAACCAATTTATTTCTTTTTATTCATCTTTTTATTTATAAAATCGAAGAGTTTTTCGATAAAAATTCAATAAAAATATTTTGCAATCATTTAAATAATTTTTGTTTTAACTGTCATTCCCTTGAAGTGAAACATAGAGACAGAGGACAGTCGACTGCATTAAATATTAATTTAAATTTGAAATAAAACTTATCTGGATTTTAGTCTTTTTACTAAAATAAGAATAAATTAATTGATTATAATATTGATTTCAATTAATTTCGAGTCAGATCTGAATAATTGCAATGAATATAATCAGTGATTGACTGTTGACTCCAATATTGCTTTTATTGCATTCATAGCCCGAAGCAAATCATGTCCTCTGACTATAAAGGGATAGAGAAGTGGTTTTGTCTCAACACTGGAGTCAAAGTTATACCAGTTTTTTAAAAATCTTTTGCAAACGTTTATAACATTCTTACGCAAAGAAATGCTGTGAGAGAGCACAGGTTGTTGTGCATAGCGTGGCACTAGAAGTCAGGCAAACCCCTACTCCTCAGTTATGATTTGGTTGTGAGCACAGCCTCCCAATTGTCAAAACTGTCAGCCAAACAGATTTCGCTTTCGCCTAAACTTTTGTTTTGGTTTTTGAAAACTATTTATTTTATGATTATTTCGATTACTCGGAGTTATTCTCATTAAACAAATGGAAAGCAATGGATAACTTCAATAACAATGATTTTAATGGTTTTATCAAATATCCTGAGGTATGATAACCACTGATTTGCCTCTTTATGGTTCTTCACTCATGTCTTAAGTATTTGTTTATTAATTATTTGCTGAACAGTCAGTCAGTCCTATGATTTTCTGTTTTAATTGAAATTTTTCGCTGAATAACAACAATATTATAAAAGTCACCGAATTAGAGATTTTTGTATTCAATTTAATTATAAACTATTTTCAAAAACAATTTTCTTAGCAATCATTCGATAGCAATATTTTCTTGGTTAAAAGAGACAAAAACGACCTTACTCATGTCACCTATTTTTTTTATAGTGAAAATCCGTTAAATTCTAATTAATTGAGTTGAAAATTATTACTCATTTTATTATTATTCTTGAATTTATTTAAATTTTAATTGATTTTCAGTGTCTTTGGAATCTATTTTGTGGGCGTTTTTACTCAAATTTTTGTTTGTTTTAATATTTTTGAGGAAATTTTAGTTAAATTTAGTGAAACACATAAACCGATAGCAGTTGTTGTGATAAACACCTGTTCCTCAAAATTGGGTATAATTTCCATTTGCACTCCATTAGTGATTTGATATTTGAATAGATGTGCAAGGTGATTGGTGCTCATTGCTTTTGTTTTGTTCCTTTTTCTCGCATAAAATGCAAATTATTTAATATTTGAATATATGTTTCGGTATTTATCTATTCATAAACAAGTGTTCACTGAATTGTTATAAACTATTGAATAAGTTATACGGATATCTTGATTAACATATTGAATATGATATCAGATCTGTTGTAATACGTCTGACACCTATTCTTTCGTTTCTCTCATAAATTAATGTTTTGTTAACCTTTTGGTCTGAATATTAATCGATTCAATTGTTTTGATAATCTTCTGATGATATCCGATGTTATGGTAATTATCGGAATAAGGATTACATCCGATAAATGTGTTAATTATCGCCTGATTTAGAACTTATTTTTTGCTCCTATTTTAAATCAATTTTCCCTAAAAGTCACACATTTTAGTCATTAAATAACAACTTTATGACTCATTTTTTAATCCCATTCTTTTTATTGCTGACTTTTCTCAAAATTTCTCAAACAATTTAATCAAGCACAATTAAGGACAATTAAGGAAGAAGAAAAAGAATCACTCTTTTAATAATAAAGTAGTTAAATGCATAAAATTATTTAAAATATGATTTCATCGCTTTTATAATTGACTTGAATTTAATCAATTAATTTATGGCTTTAAGTCATGTCTTTCATTATACAAATCTATAGTAAATTACTCTTAAAATCATGAAATGAGAAAAAATAGAATAAATATATATTGTTATGAATTCATCGAATAATAAGACAATCGCTTGAATAATGTGTTCGTGACTCTAATCCAGGTAAAGCTCGACCGCGTTCTTGGATTAACCGTTTCAAGCAATGCGTCCCTCGATTGCGATCCATTAACCAATTGTGTTGTATATCCAGCCGGGTATGTATTTTTACTCAGGGTCATTCTTGCCTATTCCAATTAGGTTAGATAAATCACTATCAACCAACTGATTCAGTGCTGATTTAGTCTTATTTTAAGTGTTATTTAGTTTCGTTTTTATTTTGATATCATTTTTTGAGTTCACATAAAAGTTTGAGAAATTTTCAATTAAATACTTTTAGGTCTCATTTAACCGATTATTTTGAGGCTAAGACTCGATTTAATTCACGTTTTTAATAGTAGTAAAGAATTTCTGTTATCATAATTACCTTTTTATAGAATAGTTATCAAACTTTGAGCTAATCTCTAAAATAAATAAATATTAGACTAATTAAAAACTTATATTTATTTTGAAAGAATTGATTTTTAAGTGATTAGTAATTGAGGTTTAAATTTGATAGATGTGTGTTAGTGGTCTACAATATTCGGCGAAACAAGCAAGTTCATATTATCAATTCATCAAAAAAGCCGATCACTGCTTCAAAATTCTCGTGCGATGGAAAATATATCGTCACCGGAGAGGTATTAACACAAGAAATCACATAAACAAGTCAATTATATAATTGTCATCTTTTGCTCAGTGCGGACATCAGCCACACGTTAGGGTATGGGATGTGTCGACCGGAGAACAGGTGGCCTCCTTTGCCGGACATAAGTTCGGAATCAATTGTGTGGTACGTAATAAACTTTGATTGGCGTTAAACCGTTTGAATCATTGGTTTTATTCTTCCGAACAGTCATTCTCTCCGAACAACAAATATGTGGTTTCTGTTGGTTCACAGCACGACATGATTGTCAATGTCTGGGACTGGAAGAACAATATTAAGATCGCTTCCAACAAGATATCGACTAAAGTGAAGGCGCTCTCATTCGCGAGCAACGGTTCCTACTTCGTGACGGTGGGCAACAGACACGTCAAGTTCTGGTATTTGGAGTATTCCAAGTCTTCGCGCAACAAATTCGAGTCATTGCCACTAATGGGAAGGTCTGCCATTCTGGGCGATCAGCGCAATAACTACTTTTGTGATGTTTCGTGTGGTTTGTCCAATATGTCGGACTCGACGTATGCCATCACCAAATCTGGTCTCTTATGTGAATTCAATAACAGAAGACTTCTCGACAAATGGGTTGAGTTGAGAGTGAGTTTCCATTTCCTAATTATTTCCTCAAAAACCCGAAATACAAATAATTGCTCCAAATTCCAAACCGAAGTGTGAGTCGCGCCCAGACCTGCCTTTGCGGTCCCATTCACTGCATTTACATCCCTTTCCATTATTCTAATTAAAGTTTTTTCTTTAACACTCTAATCATTAATCTTAAGATTTATTACTTTTTTGACAAAATTCCCAAAATTAATGATATTTTTGATGTCTGTGCAGACGACGAGTGCCAATTGCATCAGTATTAGTGAACAATTGATTTGCGTGGGCTGTGCGCAGGGAATTGTCCGATGCTTTAACCCGAAAACCTTACATTTTGTGTGTACTCTTCCCCGACCGCACTCCCTGGGCATCGACATCGCCCGCGGATTCGCCCGAAAGTAAGTTATTTGAAAATAAGGCCCGAAATAAAGTATTTTATTCTTATGTTTATTCAAATAAAACAGTGATCTGAGCGGTGGCTCCAACTCTAATGTGAAATATGCGGACACAATAGCGATATCGTTGGATGAGACCAACGAAGTGGTCACTTGTGTTTACGGCGACCGAAGCATATATTTCTGGACCATTTCCAACATCAAGAAAATCGGGAAATTACACTCTTTTCTGTACCATTCGGGCTGTATTTGGGCCGTAGAAACTTATCCTGAGCTATCCAATAGTGCCAAACAACTACTGCCTTCGGGCACATTCCTAACCTGTTCCAGTGATGATACCATTCGTATCTGGAATTTAGATGTCCTCAAAGGTTCGCAAGAATCGAATTTTGTATACAAACGCAATATATTTAGCGCCGAACTCTTGAAAGTCCTGTATATGGACCCAGAATTGTCTTACATTTGTGATCCAGACATCAATCCAAGCGATTCTTCAGACAAAGCGGACACCACTTATGACGGCAAAAATGGAGTCCGATCTCTGAAGCTATCGCCCGACGGCCGACACTTGGCTTCTGGCGATCGGTCCGGAAATATAAGGATTTTTGATTTGGAATTACAACAAGACTTATGCAAAATAGAAGCTCACGATTCAGAAGTCCTTTGTTTAGAGTATTCCAATGAACAGACATTTGGAGGCAAATCTTTAATGGCGTCCGCGAGTAGGGACCGACTGATCCACATATTCGATGTTCGCCAACAGTATTCATTCGTGCAGACAATGGACGACCACTCCTCCTCCATCACTGCAGTCAAGTTTGTCAGCAATAAATCAAATAAAGGCCTTCAGATGATTAGTTGCGGCGCCGATAAGTCATTGATCTTCCGGAAGGGCGTCGAAAGTAATGGGCAGAGCTTTAACTTCTTAAGAGAACACCACGTCGTCGGAAAGACCACTCTCTATGACATGGAAGTAGACGTCGAAGAGAACCACGTGTTAACCGCCTGTCAGGACCGTGTAATTAGAGTTTATGATGTGCTCACCGGTAAAAACACATACAATTTCAAGGGCTCGCAGGGAGACGACGGAACTCTCATCAAAATAGCATTAGACCCGAGCGGAGCCTTTATCGCCACCTCTTGTACTGATAAAAGTCTTTATATCTATGACTATCAATCGGGAGAATGTTTGGCGGCCACCAGTGGTCACTCAGAACTGATAACTGGTCTTAAATTCTCTGAAAATGGAAAGAACCTGATCTCAGTTTCGGGCGACGGATGTATTTTCATTTGGAAACTTCCCAACGAAATGGTTAACGCAATCGCTTCAAAACTCGGTTTACCCGACGTTCCTCTGGAGAGCCCTAAGATTGAAATACCACCAAAACCTTTGGTTCAAAATAGCGATAATAACGACGAAAACTCAATGAATAGTAACAACTCTTCAGCTCTCTATCGGTTTAATCTGAAATCTTTACCCCTTTGGGCGAAGAAACAAATGGTCGAAGAATTAAATCGCGACCCAAATACCAAAATAGATTTGGAACAGAATAGCCCTAAACCACCGCTGCCAGCAAAGGGACGTTGGGCTCAACGGATGGAAAGCACTCAGAATCTAGTCGTTAAATCCTATTTGAATGAAGACGCAGTCATTCCGTATCCGACCGCCAAAAACAACTCAAATCATTCCGAAAAAGAATTGAATAATAAGTCTCCGGACAAAAACGGGGACAACAGATACAGAGCTACTGACTACTCGTCAGCGAGCAGTTATCCCCACGAAGATGACGACGAACTCAACACCACTGATAGCGATAATATCGGTTATTCTGAGGACAAACTCTCGGGTTCTGTCTTCAAAGTTAATGAATCGCCGGATAATAAAATGCGTAAATCTAAAGGACTTTTGAAGCGTTATTCGGGTTTCGGAGTCGTGCCATCAATAAGTGTTCCCAATTTCAATGACCTCCACAGCGATGACGAGGACTCTAACACTACCGTCGGCGACAGTGACCGAAGTTCTTGTACTAAAAATTCTATTTATATGAGTTCTGAGAATTTAGATCGAATCGATCAAAGAGAGAAATATCTGAAGAATACGTTCGAGAATTTAGACAAATGTAATGACAGCCCTTCGGCTGACAAATCAGTCAGTGTTTCCGATACATTGACTCCAAATCGGTCGAGTATTTCCTCCAAATATCATTCGAAAACTTCTCCGTTGACTACAACTAAGAACTCAACTGAGATGAATGGCACCGCCAGTGAACGCAACACTCCATTGACTTCGAAACCTCCCATTTCCAAGAGAAGGGAAGAACTGACGAAAGCAATCAGTGAGGCGCGAAAGAAACTCGAAACGGTAGGCTTTACCTTCTTTTTCATACCTATTGTTCAGCTCTAATGCTTTTTATATTCTGATTTGTTTTTGGGTTTTCCCATTCAGTTGGGATGGAAGGGCTCCGGAATCAGTAATTCCAAGAGTGTGGCCAATCTCAGGGATTATAACTTCGAGTCAGACTCGAAGGCTATGAATACAAATGACTGTGAGTTCTCTCAGAGATAACCTCATAAACAAAGACTTATTAAATGGTTCTCTGGTTTAGACTCCGAAGCAATTCGTCGTTCGATATCATTAAGCGATTTGTCGTTTTCACTGCAACGCAAACCTTTGGCTAAATCTCAGCTAAACTTGAATTTCAACAGTAATTACATATTATTTTCGTTTACTTTTATTATTATTTTATTATTTATATAATTATTTGACTCTAATTAGGGTTTTGACCGAATTGTAGAGCAGAACGAAAAACATTTTTTTCACTTCATTTATATTCAAAACCAATTAAATCCGATCAGAGATTAACTCAATTCTCTGCGAACTATAATTTCTGTTCATTCGTAGGTTCGGCGCCGCTCTGGGAGAACAATAAAACCAATGATTTGAAGCCCAACGAAGGAATGTCGCGAAGCACTAGTGTTAGTACTCTTAGTAAAGTCGATTCCATCAAATCCCAGTCCATATCTTTGAAAAGCAAAGGATTGTGGAGTAACAGCACATCTCAGACTTCACTCCGACCCAACCTCTCGGGTCGTCTAAGTGCTCCGCCAACACCACTAAGGAAAGGCGCAAATTCTGTGTCTAGTGGTCAAAGAGACAGCTCTGATGACGACTCACTTTCCTCTTCTGACGATGAAAAGGCTTTCTCTCGGGCCCGACCCGTCACTCCTCCGAAGCCGAATATTCTGAAACAGATTCGTCGGTCGTCTACCACTCAAAACATTCCGCAAACAAAGGAGTCTTCCCTTCAGCCTCAAAGTCGTCCCCGAAGGCTGTGGACCAGTGATATGCGGTCCTCGAAGAGTGAATTCAATTTATCTCATATCGGAAGAGAAACTCCGGTCAAACTAAGAAGTAACAGTTCCTCTTCTGGAAGCGGTTTATGGGTAACACCTCCTCTGCCACACATACAAAATGAAAGACTCGACCTCTCAATGACTAACCCATCGACAGTTCCCCGTAAGTCAATACTGTTTCCGTTGTTTTTTACTCACTCTTTTGAAATGACAGTCACTCAGGAGTTGTGTCAACTCGTGGCCAATGAATTGAACTCAATATCGAAATATGCGGTTCGAATCCTCGAGCGCTCATCAGAAACAGGAAACCATCAAATGAGACAATTCTTGGCCGACAACATCACAAAGACGTGTCAAAGTCTGCAGACAGTAGTCTCACAGCCGATGCATTCCTCTCCGATTCAGTCAACGAACTCAAACTCTGGAACCAATGACACCAATTATAGTCTTCCTCCGGAGAGTATGACTCAAGCGATGACTCTTTTGCAGCAATACTCCGACAAATTGATTAATTTAGTCGAACAGAGGATTAGTAAACAATAATTCCAATCAATTCCAATGTTTTTTACAATTCGTTAAACAATTTCCAAATAATAGTGCCTTTGGATAGCCTTTCCATAGATTTGCCTTTCATTCCGTTTGCCTTAAATTCCAATTTAATTGTGGTTTTCGTCAATTTTATGATATTTTACATTAAATTTCTATTTTAATGCTTCCATTTGTTGTAAATATATATATAAAATACAATTATTTAAATGTATTTCAATAGAGTATTAATTATTTTAAAAGTTATTAATTATATTATTTTAGTTGATTTCTATTCAAATCTATTTAATTACAGAATAAATGATCGAATTATTGAGTAATTTGTTCCAAAATTCCGCCTAAAATCAATTTTTCGCACTGAGAGAGGGGAAGGAAGTGCTGTCCAATGATTATAAAAATTTAATTATTCTCTGATTGGAGTGTTAGGCCTTACATACCATACTATCCTTTGAAAGGAGGACAGTTGTCCCGTCCTCTAACTCGAAGTCTCCATATTCTGTATTACAGCGAACCTTAAAAGTGATCGATTGATGGGTCAGAGGACACAGAGATTGCGGTCATTCCATACCTGAATGTATAGCCTTTTCGGTGGATTCTTGTGAAGAGTCAAATCCAATCCCTTTCCCTCATTTAGTTTATTCATATAATCAGACAAATTGTTAGAATACGACAAAAACCATTGGATTTCGGGTTCAGACAAATTGTTGGTAATGTCTTGTGGCAGAACTGATCCCAATTCCCACCGCAATCGCTTCAGTTTCTCGATTCTGTTATAACTATTCAAACAATTTTTAAAACCAAATAACGATTATATCAAAAAATATGCGGAAGTCTTAATCCGGCCATAAATCAGAGATAATTGCGATTCTTCGACAATCAGTTTCACTAAAATTAAGTCCAAATCTTATGACAATCGCTCATAGATTTGATCCAAATTAAGACTTTGCAAACACTTCTCAAATATTTACTGATATGAGAGAAGACATCGTTTGTTCCAAAGAAGAGCTGAGACTCTGATTTGTGCGATCAGTACTCGACTCCGAAATTGGTCTGAAGTCCGCTCTTCTGTTCCATCATTTGATTGACTGATCGGACAAATAAATCATAAGTAAAGACAAATATAACTGAAGACAATCAGATGACTGCTGTCAAAGATTTTCATAATCTGAGGAATGCTGAAGAAGGGGTCCCTTAAAGATGTTATCAAAAGGCTATACTCAAAGTTAACTGACCATGGTCAACTGGTGTAACATCGAATAAAAGATTATACATAACTCACACAAAGTCTTGAATTTTGAGATTCAATGCATTCATCTCTTCGTTGACTTTTTCGACCAAATGGTGACAATAGGCGGGCATCGGGTCATTGCTATCGCGGGTCAAACTTTTTATTAGTTCCACTCCTTTGTCGCCAAACATTTCCGTTGAGTTTATTTATATTGAAACTAATTTCTCGAAGATTTGTTTGAAATAAAATATGAATTTATTAAAGAGAATTGAAAACTGCGTTCAAAATGAATTTGAGAGCAATTTGTTGACAATCAATAGCAACGAATCCAATGAATGGGAAGAAAAGCGCCAAAAAGTGTGGCAAACATGTGATCAATGCGTCCAACGATTGGCTCTTTTATTGCATTTCATTATTGTTTTTATTAACGCTTTTCCTTTGGTTTCAGTTTTAAAACCAAACGTTTTTTAATCGCTTTTTAATTCATTTTAGGATTTATTTTGATTTATATTCAATTACTTAAACTCTTAAGACATGAATAAAGCGGATGAGATTCGCGACAAAATCAGACAAATGCGATATTTGAACGAAGAGAGGAAATTCATCGACGATCTGATCCACAAATTGGAGGAACAGAAGAATCGCTTGCATTTGGAAGACCTGTCTCTCAGACAAATTATTTCCAACCAATGTATTCATTGATTTGTTTTCGTTATTGTCTTCTATTAATTGTTTTCATTTATAGCGGTCAACAACGAAGAGGAAGAAATGTCTGAAAATAGGGTTGAATTGGTGGACAACAACTATTTGTGTAGCGGAACCCCTTCCCGTCCTATCGAACAACCAATTGTTAATTGTCTCCAACTTAATGATGGCTTAAATGACGTGAAAAAACCAAAAGCTGTCGCCGAAGCCATAGATTTGGACGTCAGGAAGGTTTTGCTTAAACTGGCCTCAGGTGGACATCAAGAAGAAGAGGAGGAGGAAGAAGAAGACGAATAAGACTCAACTCATCCATTAATTCATGAAAACAGTTCCTAAAACTCATTAAATTATTTCAACTTTTTATTTGTATTAAAACATAAATATTCATAAAATTAATAAACAATTGAATCAATAAAAGACTTAAATTCTGTCATTAAAACAAAAGCGAGAGTCGAGGGAAGGGATGAGAATCTGATCACGAGATCCAATTATTGGACAACTATAGAAAGGAGTCACCTTGACCCTTTTTCCAACAATAATTGATTTGTGCCGTGATTTTCACGAATCCATTGTTACCACAAAATCGAGGACATGATTATCACCGCTCAGAATGAAAAACAATTTTAATATTTGTGTGAAATCAGTGGAAAAGAAATGAATTTAAATATAATTTGGGAATTGACTGAGTGGAGTGTTTCCTCATTAATTGTACTCAAATATAGCCTTCAACCGTTGAAACTTTCACCTAGATCAATTAATTTATTCTATACACCGACAAAAAGTAAAATATCAAGAAATAGATTAATTAAATTTTAAGTCATTTAAATAATTCAAATTATATTTGATTGCACTCTATATGCAAATTAGGGATAAGTGTTGTCGGCTTTAATTAATTATAAGTAAATAATTTGTGGCTTTAAGTAGTTTTTGTGGAAAATGAGCTGAAGTTTGCTAATTGTTGTGTTGTGAGAATAAGCATGCTCAAATACTAATAGAGAAAAATATATTGATTTATCATCGGTTATGAATAGATTTTATTGAAAGCAATAAAAGAGTGCAAAAAAAGAGTGGAAACAAATCACAGAATAATTGACTAATTTCACCGCTTTTTTGCTTTTAATGCATCGATGACTCAAAGAAATGCCAAACAATAGTATGACTGGTATTAGAGGTTCGGGTCATTGGTTCGGACGGTTGTTATGCAATGACTACAAATTGGTGGCAATAGAAACCAGTTTTGACACAAATGACTAAACATAACAAATAATAGCTCTCGTTATTCAAAACACTGAGACTCGCGAAACAAAAACCAAAAGTTTTTCAAACTTTTCCCAAAGCTTTCGACTGAATCTTCAAAGTTGTACATAACTAAAAAAATTGGGCTCAGAGTGGAAAAAATGATCATGCACATTTTAAGCTTGACTTTTGAGGGTGGTTTCCAAGGTAAAGCAACTCTTTGCTCTCAATGATCGATGTGATATCAATAGTCTATAACCACATAATTGTCAAAAGAGGTATTTCACGCCTACAGAGTCTACCATTGCCTACGAGTGCCACCGAAACCTACAGAACAGAACAGAACCTACAGAGCACTGGTAGAGCACTGGTATGACTGCTATGACGTAATTCTGCCGCAGAATATGTCTGAGAGCTTAGCGTAAGAGAGAAGCAGTGAATGCTTTCAATGCACTGATAGTTAGGTTGCGATCAGTAATGCTTTCAATTATATGACTAATGCTTTCCATTGAATCCAAGTTTAGAAGATTTGTGGAAACAATCGTCTGATTCAACAAAAATAGTTGAGTTGTTTATACGGTTTCACTAATAAACAGATTTAATACTCATTTATATCTCGACATTCACTCAGTATTTATGTGTTTTCCATACAAACCATTGTTTTAAATATTGGTTTCCATCAGTTATTCATTTCATCCATCAATCGATTCTCAATTGAAATCTGTCACCAAATTGTCTAAAATATGGAGGATTTCTATTCGGAACAAAGTCTTCAGAAGAATGTCTCCAACGAAGAGCAGCCATTACAAGGGCTTGACGTCAAACACGAGACCTCTTCTCCCGAAGAAATTGTCGCCGAAAACGTTTCTCAGCAACTCTTAAGCAATGCGTTTGACTTCCAGAAGAAAGATATGGACACCGAAGAAGTCAAAGAGAATCTCGAGTCCGTTGAACACACATTTGCCGATCAATTAGTCGAAGAGCCGTTCCATCAAAACATTGACGTTAAGAGCGAACAGCGATTCAGTGGTATTCCTATTCAACAATACATTTACGATGAAGAGGAAGAAGACGAAGACGAAGAAGAATCCGATGACGACATAGACATCGAAAAACAACGAACTGAAGACAAATTGTTGGCATTCGAGTCACCAATTCCTGACCACAAACCAGAATCTAATTTATTTGATATCTCGAGTGAACCACAAAACCAAAGCGAAGTTCTCTACCATTTGTCTGATGACAACGTCTTAACCGCTCAGACCTATGGAATAAACAGTGATCTGCGAATCGATTCCACTTCTTCTGATCCCTATTCTCAAGAAGTGTCTGCTTATGAACTGAATACGGAGGACCCGTTTTCGACGCCTCAGAAACATAAGACCGAAACCAATAAACAGAGCGAAGAAGAGTTCGAGCGATTCGTCGAAAAGTGCGAACCATTTGAGACAATTACCACCGATTTGGAGGAATTAAAGCCAAGAGAATCGATTGATTTACTTGATTTGGATCAAAGTTTTCGAAGAGTGTCGGACACCAATCCGAGTGGTCTTCCCTCAGATCTGGTCTCACATCTCCCCTCAGAGTCGCACTCTATGGTTGAGCCCAAGTCTGAGTCAGGTCGAGAGCAAAGCCACGCCCTAACAGAGGCTTTCGCTCCCATTGAGACAGTGAAGGGCGCGGATGTGTTGCCCTCCAGTGTTGACGACACAGAGTGGTCTGAATCGCACAGTCAGTCAATTCCTGAGTCAACCAATAAAAGCGAGACTGACTTCAATCCAACTCTGACTCCAAATTTAGATACTTTTGAGCCAACGTTTACTTCAAGTCTTCATCACTTCTCTGAGGCCTTCCCTCCAACACAACAAATAAGTTCTGCTCCGCAACCGATTGAGACCATCGAAGAATCGCCGATCATTGAAAAGCAATCAAAAAAAGCCTTCGAAAGAGCCGTTGAACCCGAAGAAGAGATTATTTGCAGAAAAATGGCAAAACAAGAAGCAGAGCACGCGGTCACCACCTCTTCGGCCACTGACTGCAACAACTGTCCCTTCAGTCCGAGTGAGTCATCATTTACTGGTCTTTGATTTGATTGTCTCTTAAAATGAATTGTTTTATAAATGTTTTTCAATTGTTTTTAATTGTTTTCAATCCCTGTCTGAAACACAATCTGTTGGTCTGATCTCTGGTTCCGGTTTTGGGTTAATTATTCGCGAATTGAAATATTTTTTCGGTCAAAGACTCAGATCTATTGATACGATTGTCTCTTATTTTGTTTTTGTTGCGACGTTTTTGAAATTTAATGCATTTGTGTTTCAGACAAATATTGGTGAATAACATACGGAATGAGTCAATGCCTGCAATCGCTTATCGATTGCGTAATCATTTGAGACACGTTTTACTGTTTTAATTGAGTCCGTCTTCTAATCACACATTTATTCTCATTTCAAATCCTTAACTATTATTCAATATATTTTGTAACTATTTATATAATATTTATATAAGACTCGCGTAATAGCCATTGGATATACAGTTAGCTAACAACTTATAGGTCGGGAAATGGGACACCAATTATGCATTTATGCCTGTCTTATGTCTGTCCAATTGTGTTCGCTAAACATATGCCTCTCTCTCTCTCTCTCTCTCTCTCTCTCTCTCTCTCTCTCTCTCTCTCTCTCGACTTTATTTTTAAAATT
>JAQGBD010000557.1:0-27675 GCA_034698165.1 Punctoribates punctum | reverse complement strand
TGTTTTCAGAGATGACTTTCAATTATAGACTAATTATTATTTAATTCAATAGTTGTGACGACTCTTCTGATGGCGAGACCAAGAAATCCATAAAAATTCTGTTTTCTCTCAAATATTTAAAAATACAAATAAATTGAATTTTATAAATGAATTTCATTTTTCGCAAATAAAATACATGTATTTAATTGAATAAAATAACCAAATAATTAGTTAATAATAGTTATAAATAATATAATCTGTAATTCATTGGAATAATTGTTAAAAAGTGAGCGAAGAATATAATAATTTGATTCTCGCAAAGAATTAATTAATGTTTTGTTAAATAATAAAATATTAATACTTTTGGTTAATAACAAAAATGAAGTTTTCATTCATTAAGACATTCCTTTGGTTTCATCTTAAGGTTCGGATGGAGTCGACCATTCGCCCAGTGGTGCGCTCGAAGTGGTTGTCGTAGGATTATTGGTTAAAATTATTGGTTAAATATTGGTTAGGCAATACCTAGCTCATTTTTTCATAATTTTATTCCTGGTCCAAGACTAGGCCCAAGAGCATTGATCAAAACCTATCTTCAAATCATTGATTATCGCAAAAAATATTATTCTTCACTTGGATTTAAACATAATTTGAGTGGAATTTCAAAGAAAATTGAATAAACTTTTATTTAAACTATAAATTAGTATAAATTGAAATAAAAATTTGAACTATAATTCAAAACAAAGGAACTCTTCATTTATCTTCTGACTCGTAGGCGAGTATAGGACTCAACCACTTCTCTATGGTCTCAACCGACTGACCCTTTCTTTGTGCGTAGTCTTTGATCTGATCCGAGTCTACTTTTCCGACTGCAAAATATGATGACTTCGGGTGAGAGAAATATAGACCACAAGTAGAGGCCGCGGGAGTTATGGCTAACGACTCGGTCAGCTCAATACCAGTTGTTCGCTGGACATCCATGAGTTTCCACATGGTTTCCTTCTCGGTGTGGTCCGGTTGACTCGGATAACCCGGTGCCGGACGTATGCCATCGTATTTAACTTTAAGTAAATCATTGATTTCCATATTTTCGTCACAACTATAGCCCCAAAACTCTGTTCGAACCCTTTTATGCATTTCTTCAGCAAACGCTTCGGCGAATCTATCGGCCACTGCTTTGGCCATAATTTCTCGGTAGTCATCGTTGTCTTTCTGGTACTGATCACACAACTCCCGACACCCAAAACCAGCGCTGACCACAAAAAGGCCGATATAGTCGGTAACTTCACTCTCGATGGGAGCAATGAAGTCAGCGATCGATACATAGGGACTGTCGTCGTGAGAATCCTTTTCTGCCTGTTGTCGAAGACCATAGAAAGTGGCCAAAGAGTTGCCGTCTTCGTCAAAGAGAACTATTTGGTCGTCATTGATAGTGTTGGCCCTATAGAAGCCAATGACTCCTCGGGCCTGAAGAAGATTCTGTCCAATCATTTCATCAATCATTTGGTTCGCTTCGTTGTAAACATTCTTGGCTTCGGCTCCGACTGTAAAATCAGATCAAATTATTTTCAAATCAGACCTTAAATGGAAACCTTAAATACCTCTTTCGTCGTTAAAAATTCGTGGGAATCCTCTGTTAGGATATCTTCCTCTCAGTTGCCAGACATCGAAGAATGGCTTCCAATCAATAAACGGAACTAATTTTCTTAAGTCATAATTAGTGAAGACTTTTGTACCGAAAAACTTTGGGGGCGTTATATCTGACTGTTTGAAGTCAATACGAAGTTTGCGCTCTCGAGCCTTCTCTATAGGCAGGTAAGCCCTCTCACGAAGTGATTCGTAGTGGTCTTCACGTATATCTTCGTAGTCGTCGTTCAGATCTTCTAAAAATTCATTCCTAAGCTTAGAGTCGAGCAAATGAGAGCAGACGACAACACTTTTGGAGGCGTCCAACACATGAACAGTGGGTTCACTATAACGGGGGGCGATCTTCACAGCCGTATGTCTTCTGGAAGTAGTGGCGCCGCCAATCAGTAGCGGCACTTTCATGCCTCGGCGTTCAAGTTCTTTGGCAACAAAAATCATTTCGTCGAGCGATGGAGTAATGAGACCACTCAGGCCTATGAGGTCTGCCTTTGTTTCAATGGCAGTTTCGATAATCTTATCGCACGGCGTCATAACCCCTAAGTCTATGACATTATAGTTATTACAGCCGAGAACTACGCCCACAATGTTTTTGCCGATATCGTGAACGTCTCCCTTGACTGTGGCCAAGACAACAGTCCCCGAGTGGCTCACTTCAGTGCCGGTCTTCTCCTCTTCCATGAAAGGAATAAGATGTGCGACCGCTTTCTTCATAACTCGCGCAGATTTGATCACTTGTGGCAAAAACATTTTTCCCTCTCCGAAAAGGTCGCCAACAATACCGATGCCGTTCATAAGTGGGCCCTCTATTACATGAAGAGGTCGGGCATAAGTGGTTTTGTTTTGTCGACATTCCTCCACATCTGAGACTATGTGGGCATCGATTCCCTTAACTATTGAATGCGAAAGTCTTTCTTCGACCGGTTTTTTACGCCAGTCTTCGACTTCGACAATAGTTTTGTCAGACTTTCCATATTTTTGTGCGTATTCTAAGAGCTTTTCCGTTCCGTTCGGGTCTTTGTTCCAAATGATATTTTCGCACATCTCCAAGAGGTTGGGCTCTATGTCAGTGTAGGGCGGAAGACAACCCGCGTTGACGATACCCATTGTCAGTCCAGCTTTAATGGCGTGATAGAGGAATACCGAATGCATGGCTTCACGTATTTTATCCATTCCTCTGAACGAAAACGAGAGGTTAGATATACCGCCACTGATTTTGACCCCTGGACAGGAGGCTTTGATCTTTTCTGTGGCTTTAATGAAGTAAATGGCGTATTCGTTGTGCTCTTCCATACCGGTGCCAATCGTCAGTATATTTGGGTCGAAAATAATATCATTTCGATTGAACTCAACTCTGGGACCGACCAGTATTTGGTAACTCCGGCAACAAATCTTGATTTTAGTGATTTCGTCGGCCGCCTGTCCCGTCTCATCGAAGGCCATGACAACAACGGCGGCGCCAAATCTTTTGATTAGTTTTGCTTTTTTGACGAACTCGTCCTCTCCTTCCTTAAGACTGATGGAGTTGACGATACACTTTCCCTGAGCGCACTTCAGTCCGGCCTCTATTACATCAAAATTCGAGGAATCGATACAAAGCGGAACTTTGCATATCTCGGGTTCGGTGGCAATCAAATTGAGGAAATGTGTCATCTCTTTCTTGCTGTCGAGCATTCCCTCATCCATATTGATGTCGAGGATCTGGGCTCCCATTTCCACCTGACGTTTGGCGATCTCCAGGGCTTCGCTATATTTGTTTTGGCGAATAAGTCGGGCGAAGAGCTTACTTCCGGCCACATTACAGCGCTCCCCTATATTTATAAACAACGTCTCTTTCGTCCAAACGAATGGCTCCAAACCCGACAAATAAAACTTGTCCTCTGGTTCGGAGTGTGCGCTCATATCCCTAATAGTTCGTGGTTTGAATTCTTTGACCGCTTCTTTGATTAGTCGAATGTGATCGGGTGTTGTTCCACAACAACCGCCCACAACATTGACCAAACCGTTGGCCGCAAAACTCTTGATATGTTTGGCCATCATTTCTGGTGTTTCGTCGTATTCGCCGAAAACATTGGGAATACCGGCGTTTGGATAACACAACACATATCTATTGGTCGCAAATTTGCTCACATTTTCAATGAATACTCTCATCTCCGCCGCACCCAAAGCACAGTTGAGTCCGATAGCCGTCGGCTCCCCATGAGATACACTTATGATAAATGCTTCGGTCGTCTGTCCCGATAGAGTTCGACCACTTTTATCGACAATAGTGCCCGATATGAAAATAGGAACTTTGAAGTGCGGGTATTCATCAAAAATTGAGTGAATGGCAAATAGGGCTGCCTTTGAATTAGCCGTATCTATGATGGTCTCCACCAAAATCAAGTCGACCCCTCCCTCTAAGAGACCTAAAGTCTGTTCTCTATAAGCGGTGACCAATTCATCCCATTTTATGTTACGAAAGGCCGGGTTTTCCACTTGTGGTGAAATTGAAAGAGTTTTGTTGGTGGGACCCAATGATCCTGCAACAAATCGTGTGCCCCCAAACTCTTTCTCGAAGTCATCACACGCTTTGCGAGCGATGATCGCCGACTCCTTATTCAGTCTATAGACCAGATGCTGACACTCATAGTCTGCCTGTGCTATAGTTGTGGCGCTGAACGTATTGGTCTCTAAGATATCGGCACCACTTTTCAGGTACTCCCTGTGAATGTTGTAAATTATGTTGGGCTGAGTTAACGACAAAATATCGTTATTTCCTTTGAGTGGTTTGCAGTGATTTGTTAATTCAGTGCCTCTATAGTCGTCTTCTTCGAGTTTATGTCTTTGGATCATTGTTCCCATCGCACCGTCGATGACAAGAATCCGCTCTTTTAAGGCACTCAATAACTGATTTGAACGAATTCCAGACATTGTCTTATTTGTGGCCATAAATACACTAAAAAATGGGCTCAAAATTAATTATAAAAACTTTTCTAAACAGGAATTAAAAGATTTCCTCAAAATCGCGTTCAAAACATTAGTTTAGAAGACTTTCCAATGAAAAGGAAGAATAATATCGATATTTGTCCTCTTTTATAGTCTCAATGACATCATGTGATTTCTTATTCGCTTTTTCAAAGATTATTCCCTATCAGGGGTTGGGTTTGATTTGGTTTTGCAGGTGATTCACATTCGCTTCATTCAGATGTTTATTTTCGTTAGGATTATGCAAAGCAAATGACCAAGATATATGTTATCTACATTTACAGTTACTGTAACTTTTGATTTCAATTCTTATATTATTATTCAATGAATAAACTTGAGTTTGAGATTATCATGCTCAAAATTGATTATAACGCTAAAAAGTGACTCTAATACTGAAAACTTTGCATTAAATCAAATGTTTTACTGATTATCAATACTTTTATCATTGAATTCATATAAATAAATGAATTTTTCAATTCTCAGAGAAAGAGAAAAACTTTTAAACTCTTGAAAATTGAATCGGAGTATTGTTTTTGATATTTTTAATAAGCAAGCAAACATAACTTATATCACTGCACAAATAAATCATCGTTTATCAGATAATCTAGGTTGATCTACTTAATTTACATTGGTTGATTTGTGTTTAAATAGAGCAATTTAAAAACAAAACTTATTATCAAACATACAAGTGTATTGATGACATTACCTTGAAAGTAGGAAAATTACCGGTCACTCATTATTCACTATGCAATTGGATATGTGCCAGGTAAATTCAGTCTTCAATTGTGAGTATTATGCAATTAATTCGGATTAAATTGAATATTGAAAAAGAGGTCAATTTTTTTCAAATAACGGATCAGATGTTTGGGCCAATCACCGGACCATCACTCACTCACACACTCCTGGACAGTTCAACCAATAATAAACATGTCATTTGAATAACAAAAACAAAAGAATCAGATGTTTTTTGACAAGAATCAATTCGGAATTTATATCAAGTTTTTTAGCGTTAAATCAATGTTAAGTTTAATGAATAAAATGCTTAATGTTTTTGAAAAATCTTTGAATAACTTCAAAGTTTAAACGTTTAATAAGATTTCCAGTTTGAGAGGAGCTGTTATCTAAGAAATGATCTTGCTTACATCAGTGTAGAGGTACACAAACTAACCATAAAATATAAGTGAGAAAAGTCGGCCCAAAAAAGTGGATTAAAAACAAATCAATTCAAACAAATTATTTGAGTCATTGAAAACCAGACGTAACTTATGGTTAGCTTTTCCTCTATTTTCTGAGTGTTTATAAAATCAAAACAAAAATTGGTTTTAATTTTGATTCAGTTTTTGATTGTATTTAAGGCCATATAATGCCGACGATATCCCAGTGGATAGGTTTGGATAAACTAGCAAGACTTGTACGCATTGTTAGACATAACGGAGGAATACGGAAATCAATTTACAAGATTTACAGGTTTATTGAAATTTTCAATTCATTTGATTTTAATTCAGTTAATGTCAACAAATTATATAAATTTTTGCCAAAATTTCCTCTAATTTAATGTCAGTTCAGTTATTAGTTTTGTATTTAAGTTATTTATAATACATTTCCTGTCATTAAACTAAAAACAAATACCATTTGATGGTCAGAATCGATGAGCTAAAGATCGGGACATTAGTTGGTGTCGACAAATACGGCAATAAATACTTTGAGAACAACGAGTACTTCCACGGGAGGAACCGTTGGGTTGAATACTCGGACGACGCCCACCTCGACTACGACGCCTCCCAGATACCGGCCGAATGGCACGGGTGGATGCACTACAGCACAGATATACCGCCAACGAAGAAGCCTCCCGTCCAACACAAGTGGATGGTAGAGCACACCCCCAACTTCACGTCCTCTAATCTGGCGTATGTTCCCTATAGTACCGTCAGAGAGAAGATCCAGAGTTGGGACAAACAGTTACCGAAAAATTCTGTCAAACAATTGGAATAATAGTTAATTCAAATTCTGTTGTTTTTCGCTTTTATCTAAGTTTAGCTGTAATTTAGAGACAAATTATATATAAAATAAATATTTCTCTCAAATAGTCTATAAATCTATAGATTTTTGTTTTGCAAACTATTTCTCAGAACTTGTTTTTCAATTCTCTTCAACGAAATCCGAGAACTTATTATTCTTCAGAAGAATTGCCATTAAATTAAGTCAAACGTTAAATAGATTTCAGTTATCTTTCTATCAATGAAAACAAGTTTTTTGATTGGATTTGATGTTTGAAAATACAAAATAATTTGGTCTTCAATGCAATCACAGAAAAGCAATTAAATTCTAAACGAGTAAAAAAAGTTTCTCTTAACTAAACAAACACTCAAAACATGAGATGATATTTGACGACAAAAACTATATCCAAATCATTGGTTGAAAATAGTTCTGTAAATAGAGTTTACATTAAATAAAGTGATAATAAATGTATAAAAAATTGTTTAAACAATATTAGAGTTTATTAATAGTTATAAATGTTTTGTTTTGTTATTGAAATCCATCTGATCTTCCCTTTCCTCACATCCCATGGCAGCCAACCCTCTGAATTCCAGTCATTTAAGGATTGATTACACAAATTAAGTATTGGTTACGAAACTATTCACCCAATCATTGGTTGGCTTTAATTGGTGTTCACTATTAATACAAAGAATAACTGTTATGTGATATCCATTTGAAATGATCTCTCGTTTTAATCAATCGATAAGAAGAGTCAAGTCTTTCACACTTGAACTTTGAATTTCGCATTCATTTGATTTTATTTAAACGAAACGTAAAAACAATTGAAAGAAATAAACAATTTTTGAGAATTTCTTTTCTCATTAATCAAAAGATCTATTAAAGTGAACAAACTTTTCGAACAAAAGATGAATACTTTTCTTGTATTTGTTGCAAGTTTATTGATATTCGGTTCCAGTGCTTCCGATGTGAAGGATTTGGAGGAAAAGGTTCATCAGTCAAACCCTGGTATTAAAATCCATCTATTTTTCGCTGAATTTCTGAAATTCTTGACTGAAATTCCTTATAGAGTTGGCTGACGGGGGAACTGATGGAAGGGATGAGAGTAAAGTTGACTCAAACCTGTGCTCACAGAAGTGCTCCAAAGAGATTGAAAGTCTTAAGAAGAATATTACGGAACTTCATTCGGCTTATATAAAACTGCAGTCCCAATTGGAACACCTCAACCAACACATGACTTTCCATGAAAAGGCACTCAAACACATCGCCATTTGGAGTCACAGACGGAACGGACATCACCACAATGACAATCCTGTCTCAGAAGATAATGGGAATATCGCCTCTCGTAATGACAGTAAATCGAGTGAAGAGCAAAAAGAAAATTCTGATCGAAATATGAGGGGACAGACAGGTCATCAACACAACCATTTGCATCATCAACATAACCATCACCACAGACCACATCACAGCCATAAACACAGTCCTCCTTGTGGTCAATGTCCACATGGAGTCCAAGTGGTTCAGGGACCAGATGCAGCCCAAGCAGTTCAGGGACCCGACGCCACTCCAAATACAGACTCAAAAAAGAAAATTAAAGACAAAGACAGTTCTGAAGAGGACTCATCTGAAGAACATCAGTCAAGGCCTTCAGAGACAACAGTTTTACCAAATTCTGAGCTCAAAGACAACGAAACCATTCCTTTGAATGACTCGCAAACCAATGGACCGGAAAAGTCTCCCAAAAAGATTTCGTTTTCAAAGCCAACGGTTGAGGAACAGCTCTACTTTCAATCAATGCAATCAGAGTTCAAGGAGTGGTTCACTAATATGTTGAATGATATCCATCACAATCACGAAAGAGTTGATCGATCAGACAATGGCTTCAAAGTGGACAGACGTTTGAAGCAGTCAGCCATCGATGATATGGAGAATGCATTGAATGCTGAGGACCTGATATTCGCCACTTGTAATGTGAAACCCAACCGACACATCGCTCTTCTTAACCAACAAGAAGTGGAGGGAACTATCAATATGTGGCAATTGAAGCACAACAGGGGACCCCTCACTATGCATATCAAACTCAAGGGATTCAAAGTCGGTAATCACGTGAATGGTCACCAAAATCCAAAAGTAAGACACGTCAGGGAATCGATTCTTATGCCGGTTGAGGTCGAACCGGAAGAATCGTCGCAACCAATGGGTGCGTCACATAGTCATGGTTTTCACGTACATGAGTTCGGAAACCTATCGCGCGGTTGTCAATCAGTGGGCAGTCATTACAATCCGCTAAACTTAGCCCACGGCGGGCCATACGATGTGATCCGACACGTCGGCGATTTGGGAAACATTAGGTGCGACCGAAACGGAGAAATCGATTCTGAGTTCACTTACACTCAGATCTCTCTCTCGGGAATACATAGTATTATAAACAGATCTCTTGTCGTAAGTATTTTACCCAAACTTTAAGGATATCTTCCTTTCAGTCATCCACTGAATTACTTCTTTTGATTTGTTGTTAAACAATCTCCGATCAGATCCACAGCAATATCGATGATTACGGTCGCGATCCCAGCAATCCTTCATCTGCACAGACGGGGAGCTCAGGCGTAAGGATCGCCTGTTGTCTTATCGAAGAAGTCAAACAACTGCCAAAAGAAAAAGACTCAGAGAGTAAAATAGGATCAGTTGTCGCTCCTGTGGCCACATCTAAGCGAAGAAGGGATACTTCGCGACAAATATTCGTAAACAAGAATCGCTTCGAAGAGTCGACTCTCAGCGAAATCCTTAAAAAGATGGAAAACTACGAAAATAACCGAAATTACAAGAAAACAGATTTCAATTGAAACACATTTCATGAGTTAATCCCATTTTATATAATCAAAGCCACAAAAATCGATTCGACGCCGATTTCGGACACAATTTAAGACAAATCACAAAACAAATACATTTAAAGTATTTTTTAAAAAAATTATTTAATTTATTTGAAAAATCAAAACCAAAAATAGAGCGGATTTTGGGACTAAACTAATAAATGGACTGATTTTTAGTTAACCGAAAGATTTTGAGAAAAATTCAATTTTTATTTTTTAATATCAATCGGAAAATGAATGAACAGTCGATAAAATGTCGGAAAAAGTCTGTTAATAATGAATACAAAGAGTGAGTTATCGAAAAATCTATTGAATAATAAAATAAATGAGAAAATAAAAGGTTAAAAGAGTTCTTCATTCAAAACATTACAATTCATTGATTTGTTTCCTTCAAAAAAGACAAATAAAACATTAATTTTATTCTTCAAATACCAAAAGTGTCTGAAACTGAAGAAATGAAACACTGAGTCGAATGAGAGTTCACTTCGAAGACGAGAGAAATTCAAATAAAGTTATATTCAATTGTTTTGCCAAATGTTTTGTCAATCAATTCATGTGAAGAGAAAACAATTTTCAATATATTAAAAATGAAAACCAAATGTTTGTATGGATTATAATATCAGCGGAAATGATGACATCGAAGTGTGTGTCGAACAGTGAGGGCCACCTCCTCTAGAATCGGGACCGGATGTAAACGGCCGCCACGTCGTGTTCACTGTAGCCCAAGTGTTTCGCGTGTTTGAACACCTCATTAGTGGAGGCGGTTATCGGAATCGGGTGTTCGTAGACTTCTGCTAACTGGAGGGCCAGTCGCATGTCTTTTTGCATATGCGTTAACGGCATCTCTGTTGCGAACCCGCCGTCAATCATAGCCTTTCCTTTCGATATCAGTGTTTGACAGTTAAGCGGAGAAAGTGATAACACTTCCAATAAATCTTTTTGTGATAAACCGGTTCTGTCGGCCAAAGCCATGCTTTCGGCCAGAGATCCGATGAGGTTTCCGTTAAGCATTGAGACCACCAAGTTCATTTTAGAGGCGTCCCCCACCTGTCCGCCCAAATAGAAGGCGTGTTTACTGATCGCTTGGAAACACGAATTGCATTCGTCGAACAGCGACTTATCTCCGGCCACAATAAGTGTCAAATTTCCCTCTTCGGCCTGGAGTTTACCGCTGCCGATGAGCGGGGCCTCCAGATATCGTCCACCTCTGGCCAGAATAGCCTCTGATATATCATTACTGGTGTCGGCGTCTATTGTCGTCATTTCGACGTAAC
Source organism: Punctoribates punctum (assembly GCA_034698165.1). Taxonomy (NCBI): domain Eukaryota; kingdom Metazoa; phylum Arthropoda; class Arachnida; order Sarcoptiformes; family Punctoribatidae; genus Punctoribates; species Punctoribates punctum. The sequence continues at coordinate 16,949 of JAQGBD010000557.1, read as the reverse complement.
CTTTGGTCGAACGGATTTCGGCTAAAATACCACAATTGCCGAAAACTATTTCTTTGACGGCGTGCGGATCAGCCAAACACGAGAAGATTATGTCAGAGGCGGCCACAACGTCGGCCGGAGTGGTCGCCTTAACAGCGCCCGCCTTCACGAAGTCTTTGCATTTGCTCGGAGTTCGGTTCCAAATGGTCACCGAATGGCCAGAGTTTAGTAAATTCTTAAGCAGTCGTTGACCCATAAGACCCAAACCAATGAATCCGAACTTAAGACTAGAGGGCCGTATGGTCTTAGCCTTGGCTGAGACGGCCTTCATATCCACTTCCGACTGATCGTTGGATGCGGTGTTGTTTGAGTCCAACAGATATTGTGAAGTTCGGGCCAACAGATTACGTGCCGCCGATTTGGCCGGAGATTTGTTGGTCACCGCCTGTGAATTCGCGTTCTCTTCGGTTGAGGCCGTTTTTGCGCGTTTGGTTGGGGGAGGAATGGGTGCCTCCTCTTCATTAGTGGCCGGAGTCGTTGCTTTAGCTTTGCCTGCCTTTGATTTGAATGGCGTTCGGCTGTAATCGCGTTGAGTTGTGGTCGGGACGGCCGACGAAGCGTTGGCCGGAGCGCTGGCCTTCTCTTCGGCCGCACTTTTATTACCCGTAAAAATGGTTGCGATCTCTTCGTCAATCGACGGCAGGTTTGAACCTAAAAGTAGACAATAAAAGAGACATCAGTTCCGGAATTTTGGAATCAATTGAAGAAAAAAAACAAAAATAAAACTGAAATCAAAGGACAATAAAAAAGACGACAAAAACTGTTCAAAAACTGTTTGACTGATTGTGTAGTCATCGGACAGAAATGCAAACCTTTATTGTTGTCATTATTGAGTCCAGTATTGTCTTTGTCTCTATTGTCAGCACTTTTATCAGTGGAAACAGTGTTGACATTAGTATTAGTGGACAACAAACCGATACCTGTGTTAGTGTTAGCCGTGTTTCCGGTGTCACCCGTTTTGATGAACTCTTCGATCTTCTCAATGGCCTCTTTGAAGGCATGACTTTTGTTTAGTTTACAGTTTTGTTCTTTGAATTCGACGTATGGTTTGATGGCGTCCTCTTGGATCCAACCGAAGTTGTTTGACCCGAAGAAGTACACGCATTGGATCGACTTCTGGCGGAGATTTCCCGGCGGTTTCGGCGACCGTAAGTTGGTTTGCGAGCCGTCGACGATCTTTCCCGGCCACGGACTGAATCCCTTCATCTTCGCCCAAACGAGGTCTCCGATGGCGAACTTCGGACCAGCGCTGGAGGACATTGTCGTTGAATGGGGTCAGCGATCGGTCACCACTTTATTGAGTGAATCGACACTTAATTTACAGCTTTTTAAACGATTTGATGGCAATTAACCGCTGTTTTGATGTTTTGGCGGAACAATAGATTTGATGCAAAACCAAAATGGATGACAAGAAAGTGCCGCCGTTTACAACCGGTTGGCATACATTCAACAATAACTACGTCCAGACATTATCACCAACTTTTGTTGAATCACCTTGCTCTCTCCAACTTTAATATTAGCAATATATCAGATAAATTGAATTAAGTAAATTATAATTTGCACTGAGATGTGATTTTAAGCTTGGTTGAATATATATTCTGAATGTAAGCATGGTTAGTGATTATTATTTATTTGGACGTTATTGACATCCGTTTATATGCGCTCTAAAGCGACGCTTTGGGTCAAAAAAAACTCAAACCTGTTATCTCTGTCATAGACTTTGGCTGCAGTTAACACGTTCTCAGAATTCAACTCAACCTTTGAGTCCTGTTATTTGGATTTGTTTATTGTGTTAACTGCAGAGCAATAGTTATACTGTTTGTGTGAATTGAGGGGAGAGCTGTCACGTCATCGTTTTACCCAATCTATCGATAAAACACCATTTCTTGGCTTTAATTTTCAAATTCCGTGTTTTCAAGCAATGAAAACATTTTCAAAATGAGTTTAATCAAACTTTTCCCATAAAATTAGAGCCGAAATGCATTCAATTATTGGAAACTTATAAATAAATTCATATTTTTTAATCGCATTGGTTTTGGGTATAAGTGGGCGGAGTCTCGCTTTTGCCACTCATTTGTCGTTTAATTGAATTGCATAACAAACTACAGACAAACCCCGTTATTAAAAACTGAAAGCATAGTCGGAATATTTAATCCTGATTAAATTAGCTCAATTGCATAAGACATTTCCTATCGTTTTGTATGCTTAAAATTAACAAGATTATATAACTAACAATTTGGTAGACTTAGTCGATCAATAAGTTAAGGGTTCGCTTATAGTATGCTTTCCTGTATTGGATATATGTTTGTAAACTCGTCTCAAATAAAAAAATAAACAAAATTTGAGTCAACTCTGAGATTAAATACTTATTTATTTAACACATTTTATCTTTTATTTCATTATTGATTGCAATGATTTGTTAGTCATTTAGTCTAAATAAAAATGAGCTCTGAATCCGAGGCTAAGACTTGTTTTTCGATCATTTCATGGGTTCAGAAGATAGCGGTCTATGAGACCAAAAGTGTGAGTCTTTTCTGTTTTGATCACACATATGACTCATTGTTTGCCTTATCTTTCGGTCTTTGGATCAGACAATATATATAATCGGTTCGAACAACACTCAGACCCGGTTTCGAGTCCTGAAGATCGATAGAACAGATCCCAGAGAATTGATAGTAATTGATGACAGACTTGAGTACACCCATCAGGACATCAATCAGATCCTAAAGAGTATTCCCGGCGCTAACAAACAGATAAAGTCCGGATCCCAGTCGGGGCCCAACCGAACGATATCTGCCTTCGGTATCGTCGGTTTCGTCCGATTCTTGGAAGGGTTTTATCTGATTTTGATAACAAAGCGGCGAAGAGTCGCACAGTTAGGCCATCACTCGATCTATAAGATAGAGGACACGCATATGATATACATTCCGAGCGAAACCGACAAATCAAGTGATGAACTCAAGTACTATAAGATGTTCCAAAACGTTGACCTGTCCTCAAATTTTTACTTCAGTTACTCATATGATTTGAGTCATACCTTGCAATACAATTTGAGTGAAACAGTTCTGCACAGCCCTAACGCAGACACACAACAGTCATGTGAAGAGAAAACCATTTGGGAAACCAATACTCTGATTGAAAGTCGGGCCCAAAAGGACTGCCATTTGGGAGGCGTCAGAACGAAACCGAACTTCAAATTCGTTTGGAATCAGTATTTACTTCAATGGATTGAATTACATCCCGATTGGGTTCTTCACATCTGTCACGGGTTTGTCGCTCAGACCAACATAAGTATCTTCGGACGACCCGTCCATTTGACACTAATAGCCAAACGCTCGCAAAAGTTCGCCGGCACTCGATTTCTTAAGAGGGGCGCCAATTGTGATGGAGATGTCGCCAATGAAGTGATCACTGAACAGATAGTGACCGACGCCAGCGTCTCGTCTTTCACTCACGGCTTCTACACCTCATTCGTTCAAATGCGAGGATCTATTCCTTCGTATTGGTCTCAAGACATCTCAAAAATGGTTCCGAAGCCGACCATTCAGTTGGATATTGTGGACCCGTTCCACGAGGCGGCCGGTCGTCACTTCAATCAACTGCTTCACAGCTATGGGTCGCCAATAATTGTACTAAACTTAGTGAAGAGGAGGGAAAACAAACCCCACGAAAGCGTTCTGAGCAATGAATTCATGTCTACCGTCGGATATCTGAACCAATTCCTTCCTCCAAGACATCAAATCGATTACATCGGGTTCGATATGGCCCGGATCAACAAACTGAAGGACGCAAATGTGATGACCCGGTTGGCAGAGATAGCCTACTATACCCTCAAACAGACCGGAATATTCCAAAGCAAGAGCACTTCTCTTAACCAACAGCTCAACCCATCGTATATACAGCGCGACAAACGCACGTTAGGCGGCCTTCGGCTCCGTTCGGGTAGTATTCATCAGACAGGAATAGTTCGCGTCAATTGTGTGGACTGTTTGGACCGCACAAACACCGCTCAGTTCGCTTTGGGTAAAGTGGCGCTCGCTTTCCAACTCTATTCACTGGGAATTCTGCCCAAACCTGAGCTCGAGTTCGAGTCGGACACCGTTCGGATGTTGGAAGAGCTTTATGAAGATCACGGCGACACTCTTGCCCTCCAATACGGCGGTTCACAACTCGTCCATCGCATCAAAACCTATCGAAAAATAGCTCCGCTTTCGTCTCACTCTCGGGATATAATGCAAACCCTTTCCCGCTATTATAGTAACGCCTTTTCTGACGCAGAAAAACAAAATGTTATGAATTTATTTCTCGGAGTTTTCAAAGCAGCGAAAGGGGCGCCCATTTGGGACATGTATACAGACTTCTATCTCCACAACACTTTAGCCGCCGGAAGACTGTTTGTCAAATGCGAGAGTAAGCACTACACCAAGTGGTGGACCGATCAGACTGTCCGCTCTCTGCCACGATCTGCACTCGAAGTACAAAAAGGAAGCCCTGATTCACTGATATGTCTGACCAAAGATCATGAGGGGAATCAATTATCTCAAGACGAGCGCATTGATGGCTATTACGAACAGTATCGACCCTATGAGTTGACTGTTTTTTCAGACACCCTTTCCTTTCACATCCCAAACAGTTGTAAGGATTTTATGCCAAACTTTACCGCAGACTACAGCCCTTTCAGCGTCCGATTCAGACCTGGCAAACGACGCGAATCATTGATGGGTTCCACTGGTTCTAAGATACCGCCTCCAAACCCCTCAGTGTCCGGTCGGGCCTCTACTTCGAGCACAAGCAGTGAACTCGAGAGTGATTCTGATGATGGCGACGACTCCGCCACAGAATTCGTCAATTTTGACGACAACTCTGAGACTGAAGAGTCCTCTCAAAGTTATAGTCATAGCTCTCCTCACCGTTCCCTTGATATAGGGTTGACTTCAACTAAAAGATACGGTTCTCTAATAAGAAGACCACAACAAAAGACTATTGAACTCTACAGTAATTACATAAATATCGGCCGAAATGCCGGTGAAATCGGTAACGAAGACAGAGAAGGGGTCGACAGTAAAACACATGAAATTGGAGTGAATTCAAGTGAATATACGGACACTTCGTTCGCTGTGAGGCCACCAAAAGTGTCAAAAACCAGTTTAGATGTCTATAAGAATTACATAAGTTTGGGAAAAGTCGGGTTCACTAAGATATCGGACGACTCGTTGAAAGTCTATTTGAATTACATTCAAAATCGAGACAAAGTTGGAGACTATTACCAACTCTAACACAATCTGTGATTTCGATTATTGTTTTAAGTTTTTACACAAATTTTTATTAATTTATTAATTCATATAATTCTTTGATTAATGGATAAAATTATATGAAAATAAAGAACTGATTCAACTTTAAACTGATTTTGATTTATTTAAATTCAAACTTACTTTATATCAATTGATTTAAGAAATGCTTTCAATTTGTTTAATGAATTTATTTTCAATTAATATCAATAAAAAGAATAAAACGAAACAAAAGAATAGTTTTTCTTTTTCTATGAAATCAATATTTAAATACAAAACTGAAGAGAATTTTGAGTATTTCAACGAAAATCACTTTTTATTGGCGCTCGACTTCACGGCTCCGGTATTACTCTTTGGAATAGAGGACTTTCCCATTCCAGAGCGCGTCGACATCGTTGACCCCATATTCGAAGAGGAAGGTTTGTTCGGACTCATTGAGGCGCCAAACTTTGAACCGGCTTTCGATGGCGTTCCCACATTAGAACCAACCTTTGAGCCAGTTTTTGATGAGACAGGTTTCGACGCTTCCGTGTCTTCTGTCTTCTTGGCTCTCATGGCGAACAACAAACAGAGAGCGACGGCAACAATGATCAGAACGATTACTATTATTGCGATAATAATCCACAAACTACTCCCTCCCTCATCAGGATTAGCGCTCGTCTGCGGTGTGTCTGCGTCCTCGTTGTCATTTTTGGCCGGTCCTGCGTCATCTGGATTAGCCTCATCGGGTGCAGCGCCGCCCCCTTTAGTTTCATCAGATAGGACAACAGTCTCAGGCTCCACAGGAGGTGGAGGCGTGGGTCCGGTACAGTCGACATATTCCTTGGCACGAAAAAAATCTGTGGCGATGCTGTTGGGGTCGTTTCGTGACTTGTCGACCACCATTGTTCCGTTTGTGGACACCCCTTCACTGATACGCATTAAATAATAGACTTTCTCGTGGAGCATAAGAAGAGCCTTTGCAAAGGCCCCACTATCTGTTTTTCCCATGATTACAGCCGTTCCATAAATGGGATCTGTTGTGCCAAAGTCTTGTTGAGTGGAGAAGACAGGGTAGTCCTGACCATATCCGTTCTCCGGATCCGTACAGAGGAACCTACAGTCAACCATCGTATATGTGTTTCCCTGAACTAAGAAGACCTGAAAGAAATTCTGAACAAACATGGCATCGATGGGTTTGTCCCAATTGACTCTAGCTCTGGATATACAATGGTCCTCATCTTTGTCAATGGTTGGTCCCCATTCGTTACCACTCCCCGCAGCTCTGGCATCAAATGCTCTCATTTTGGTCTTTCCGTCAATGAGTTCTATGATCCAGACTTCCTGTTCATTGCCTTTCATTCCTGCGGCCCGTCCTCTGACTTTACAGCCATTCAAGCCATCGATATAGACGGCAGCCGACGGATGTTTGAATGGTTCCGGAAGGGGGTTAGCATAGGTATCGTTTGGCGGGAAATAGTTCTCTGCCATCCACCAGTACTGTCCACCACTCGCTATGAAATACATTTTGACGTCGAGAGCAAAGGCTATGGCGTCGATCGTTGAGTTTTGGCAAATGTAATCACATAAAACTGGATCCGTTTGGAAAACACATAAACTCAAAGAAAATAAAATCATTTGTCTCAACATTTTCGCCACAAATTAACAACTTTTGCCAAACTTTGGTTAAAAGAGTTTCGGTAAAAGATATTCGAACTGAAGATTAGGTGAATCACTGTTTGAAAATTGATTTAATTTTTTTTGGAAAGTCTCGCGATTTATGAAATTGAAATCAATTTGTTTAAACTATTGGTGTTTTACACACTTTTTAATACATTGTTTTGTGGAAAGGGTTTCAAAAGTGGAAATTGATTGAAGTGAACGGGGTGTCAATCAGAGGGTATTTCCTCTGATTTTCTCTTTGCTCTTCGTATCTAATGAATGAATTCTATGTAATTGATGTAAAAGAACCAAGACAAATATAGTTTGGGTGAAATTTCAATGAAAAATTAGTTTTTATTTCATTTCAATCTATTCATTGAATTCTGTATTCATTTTACATAAATTAATTCAATTATTGATGGTTTGGCATACAATGGGAGGCTATCACTGGAGTGGGTCCACATCTTGTTCAATACAATTGAATTTGATCAGACCATCTATTCCAAGGGTTTACTATTTTGCTGAAGATTTCAATCTTGGTTTTCATTGATTTCTCATATAATTAGTGAATAATTGCATTAATCAATTAAATTGTTAGAAATCGTATCACATTTTCAAACATTGAAATTCAAATTCTTTATCTGTTTTTCTAACAATTTCTTAAAACCTTAATATGATTTCAATGAAGAATCTGTTTGTCTTTCATTTGATCCAATTATTTGTTTCGATTTATGGGACGAATATCACAAAGATTTGCGACAAATCTCATGAATTGATTGTCGACTCAACACTTCTTTCGACTTATTCTGACAAAAAACTGATCCTATTTTCTGAGGACAACGTCTATGAGTATGAACCGATTGGTCTCAATATTCGGCCGAAAATAACAAAAATGATAAAATTGAAAGAATTGTCGCCACTATTGGAGGCACCCATTACTCTGGCTTACGAATTGAACAAGGACAAATACGTTCTCAAGAACCAAGTCCTCCTTACGAAGTGGCACTGTTCTTTCGAGTGGTTGTGCGTTACAGCAAACGAAACAAGTTGGTCCAAACGGTTCGAGGCCTTCATTTCTGATAACAAATACGTCGTTTTTATGTATGATAAAGACGGTGGTGCAAACTTTCACCCTGGTATATGGCTCGGTTATTGGGATACATACACTGCTGGTATTGGTGAGACATTCTCTTGGAAGAAGCGATTGGCGTCTAATCTGGTCAAAAGAGTTTCCAAAGACAGTTCAGAATTTGATGACAAAAGTTCTGATTTCTTCAATCATTTGAAGGAAGTGCCGATTACTGCCGCTTTCAGTTTGAATACTAATGAGTCCGGAAAAGATGTCATTCATTTGTTCGCCAAAAGACATTTCTGTCGAATGGAGATCTCTGACAAGGAATGGCTTCCCTTCTGTCAGATTCAAGACATCAGCCAATGGGTCGACTGTGAAACACAAGACAACGACACGAACAGAGACAACGACACGAACACAGATCAGCCCAGAGAGGAATCAGAAATAGATATTTCACTGATTGTGATAATAATTCTTATAGTGATAACCTGTGGAGTGTTTGTCGCCATTTGTGTATTCGTTTACTTAATTATCAAACTTTGGAAGAAATCTCAAAAAGTTGGCAAAAGTGGTACGACTGGAAAACCTTTGGCCATTAGATCTAACACTAAAGATATGGAACAACTGTCGACCGGTACCTCAAACCTGACGCCCAGGAGTGTTAAAGACAAATGATTTGTCGACCAATACATCCGAATAAAGAAATTAGTTTCAAATTTTTTATTAAATTCAGAAAATATTTTACATAAATTAATAAAATTATAGGAATTGACTGAAAAGCAGTTAATTGTGTTTAAAATCTTTTTGCAAACTATTGGAGGGAATCCTTGGCATCGGTGCTATCGGACCACCTCTTGTGGCACTTTTGCATTTGAGGAGAGGCTTATTATTTCGGAGACAAATCTATTGGCGTTTATTCAATACATAAATTGATTTTATAATCAGTCAATTATTTCATTAATCAATTGAATTGTTAGAAATCGGATCACATTTTAAAACATTGAAATTCAAACTCTTTTTCCTTTACTTTAAATGATTTAAGAAATGCTTTCATTTTGTTTAATGAATTTATTTTCAATTAATATCAATACAAAGAATGAAAAGAAACAAAAGAATAGTATTTTCTATGAAATTAATATTTAAATACAAAACTGAAGAGAATTTTGAGTATTTTAATGAAAATCACTTTTTATTGGCGCTCGACTTCACGGCTCCGGTATTACTCTTCGGAATAGAGGACTTTGCTATCCCTGAGCGCGTCGACATCGTTGACCCGATCTTCGAAGATTTGCTCGGACTCGTTGCGGCGCCAACCTTTGAACCGGCTTTCGATGGCGTTCCCACATTAGAACCAACCTTTGAGCCAGTTTTGGATGAGACGGGTTTTGACGCTTCCGTGTCTTCTGACTTCTTGGCTCTCATGGCGAACAACAAACAGAGACCGACGGCAACAATGATCAGAACGATTACTATTATTGCGATAATAATCCACAAACCACTCCCTCCCTCATCAGGACTGGCGCTCGTCTGCGGTGCGTTGTCTTCATTTTTAACCGGTCCGGCGTCGTCGGGCTTAACCTCTTCGGGTGCACCGCCGCCCGGTGTAGTTTCATCGGGATTGCCATCAGGAGGGACGTCTGAAGAGTCTCCAGTCGCGGGTTCCAGTGGGGGCGGAGTCTCGGTTACGGGACATTCGGTATTCTTGACCTCCAGATATCCCGCCATAGCATTGCCGGGAGTCGTACTTTTAGTGACAACCATTCTTCCACCTTTCGATTGATGTAAATCAATACGCATCACATAATAGTCTCTCTCTTGGATCATAAGAAGAGCCTCTGCCACGGCGCCATCATCTGAGACCTTTGACATGATTACAGTCGTTGCATAAATGGGATCTTTTGTGTGTAAGTCTTCAGTGCTCTGCGCAATCTTGTCCGTACCATATCCGTTCTCCGGATCCGTACAGAGGAACCTACAGTCAACCATCGCATAGGACTTGTTCTGAACTAAGTACACCTCCAAATGCTTCCGAACAAACATGGCGTCGATGGGTTTGTCGAAGTCAACTCTGGCTCTGGATATACAATGGTCCTGATCCTTGTCGATTGGTTCTCCCCATTTATTGCCGTTTCTGGTGTCCATTGCCACCATTTTCGTCTTTCCGTCAATGAGTTCTAAGATCCAGACCTCCTTCTGTTGGGCTCTCATTCCTGCGGCACGAGTCTGGACTCCTCGACAACCATTCATACTATCGATATAGACGGCAGCCGATGGATGTTTGAATGGCGGCGGAAGCTCTTTGGCATCCTCATCTTTTGGAGGGAATTTGCTTTCTGGGATAAACCAATAGCGCCCACCACTCGCTATGAAATACATTTTGACATCCATTGCAAAGTCTAAGGCGTCTATCGTTGAGTTTACGCACAAGAATTCAGACAAAACTGGATTCGTTTGTAAAACACTTAAACTCAAAGCAAACCAAATCAATGGACTCAACATTTTTGACACAAATTAAGAACCTTTTGTAAAACTTTGGTTAAAAGAGTTTCGGTAAAAGATATTCGAACTTAAGATTCGGTGAATCACTGAATTGAAAATTGATTTGAATTTTTTGAATGTCTCGCGATTTATGAAATTTATTCACTGATTCACTGATTATTGCTTTCATTGATTTCTCATATAATTAGTGAATCAATGCATTAATCAATTGAATTGTTAGAAATCGGATCACATTTTAAAAAATTAAAATTCAAATTATTGATCAGTTTTTCCCTTAATTTTCTCAAAACCTGAATATGATTTCAATGAAGAATCTGTTTGTCTTTCATTTTATCCAATTATTTGTTTCGATTTGTGAGACGAATAAGATTTGTGACACATCTCAGGAGTTGGTCATTGATTCAGCACTTCTTCCGACGAATACCAGCAAAAAACTGATTCTATTTTCTGAGGACAACGTCTATGAGTTGCAACCGATTGGTCCCAATATTCGGCCGAAAATAACAAAGAGTATAAAATTGAAAGAACTTTCGCCACTATTGGAGGCACCCATCACTATGGCCTATGAAATGCAAAGACGCAATTACTCTTACATTCTTAAGAATCAAGTCCTTAAAAGTTCGTGGAACTGTTCTTTCGAGTGGTCTTGCAATAGCATCACCTTGGCAGAAAACGATTACTTCGATGCCTTTAATCTCGACTCTAAATATGTCGTTTACATGTATGATAAACCGAAAGTAGAGACCCCCCGTTTTTACCCTGGTATATGGCTTCTATATTGGAATTACACGAATATTATTCAGACATTCTCTTGGAAGAGACAACTGAGACCTCATCTCATCAAAAGATTTTCAAACATGAGTTTAGAAATTAATGACACAAACTCTGATTTTTTTAACGATTTGGTGGGAACTCCGATTACCGCAGCCTTCGGTTGGGGTACTAATGAGTCCGGAAAAGAAATGATTCATTTGTTCGCCAAAAGACATTTCTGTCGAATGGAGATCTCCGACAAGGAATGGCTTCCCTTCTGTCAGATTCAAGACATTAGCCAATGGGTCGACTGTGAAATACAAGACAACAACACGAACACAGTTCAGCCCACAGAAGACCAGACCGAAGACAATCTAACCACAAAGAAACCACCGAAAACAGATCAGCCCAAAGATGATGATCGGGACTCACTAATAGATATTTCACTGATTGTGATTCTAATACTAATTGGGATAACCTGTGGAGTGATTGTAACCATTTGTGTCTTCATTTACTTAATTTTCGACACTTGGAAGCGACGAATAACTCTAAACAAAGCTTCGGAAAGTGGTTCGGGTAAGGAAACCCCGGCCCCCAAACCCGACACCAAAAAAGTGAAACAATTGCCGACGAGCGCCTCAAACGCGTCACCTAGGTCACTCAGATTGTCGACCAAAACATACAAATAACGAAAATTGTTTTAATATTTTTAAAAGAATTTTATTAATTTATGATTTTATAAAACTGTTTGATCGACAAAAACAATAAAAATGACCAAAAATTGGCGAAAATTAGAAAATAAAAAGTTATGATTCGTTTTATTGCTAAATGAGAGTCAATTGTAATCATAGAATGAAAGGTAAATATCGATAATAATTAAAATTTTGTAAACGAAGTCGTTTTTAATCAACAAATATCTCAGTAATGGTGATGGAAGTGATGACCGGTTCTTAATCTCCTCAGTTGTTAATTATTATCAACTCTTCGGATGAATTCAGGCTTTAAATTAGAAAAAGGTATCGAATAATAGAATAATTGAATTATGAAAATAGAAATATTTGAAAAAACTATACAACAAATCATTAAATATAAATAATTATTAATTCTTTAAATATCCTCTTTTCCTACGGCGACGCTTCTGTCGGTCCGGATCTGTGATTATTCTGGACGTCCTATATATCCGAATCGGTGACCGTCTCCTCTGTTTGAGAGGCGCTTTTTCCGTCTCTTCGATGTCTTCATCGACAAAGTCGTCATTTGGCTCATCCACAGGATTACTATCGGAATCGCTTCTCTTCTCCAGAGAATCAGTCAAATCCTCGTCGGGGTCAGTCTCTGGCGATTCTGTGGTGTCGGTGAGTGGTTCTGCTTGAATAGCACCGCTCCTCTTAATGCTGGGCTCCTGATCGGCATTAGTAGCGCTCACTCTTTTAGATTCCCAGTTGTGGTCATAAATGTTCTCATTGAGAGCATAATGGGTTGAACTGTCCCCACACTAATACACAAAAAGCAAATATCCATTATTAGAAACAATAGGCTATAAATCGGAGTCGTCTTGATTTGCCACAAACCTGGACATTATGCCACCAGTCGCAGACAAAAAGTTGCTGGTTGAACATGGTCCCATTCGGACACAAGAATGAGTTTTTACGGCCACCGGTTTGGCAAATGTGGAAAACCTGTTGAAACAGAGGATCGTATGAATACTAATTGAAAACTAGTGTCTGAAACAACAATTGGATGGCTTTCCACTCCTGTGCGCTCTAATGGATTCAAATCCATCTCAATTACAAATGAATTCATGAATGTATAGACGTTTGGCTGAGCTTTGGATTCAAAGCCAAGATTCTAATGAACTTTGACTTCAGATCGTTTTATATGTGAAATATTTAAAGAATTAAACAAAGAAGAAGAGTCCTAGTACATTTAATTCAAATAATTGAAAGCAATTTAATATTAAAATAACTATCATTTGGCGAAAACACGGCTAAGAGTGAGACAGAGTCCGAGAGTTGGCAATAATTATATGTATTTCTTTCTGTAATTACTTTCAGCCATTAATTGAATTTGTGAAAAGACCTACTTATCAGACGAGTAATTAAATTATGAAACAAAAAAAAATTAGATCTCCTTTCATATAAAAGTGGGGTTCGTATGAAAATCTTGAGAAATTGGATTAAGTGGTGGACAAGGAGTTGAAAACGTGTTTAGAAAATCGTTTACAACATGTAATCTTTGGCGACAACTCAGTCTTATTAAATTAGCCAGCTCTAATTATTAGTTTCTTGCTTATCTTAATCGAAAATATCAATTAAACGCTTTTTAACGAAAGTGTGAGGAAAACCATTAAGAAAATTAAGACATAATTTTTAATATCCCGTAACTAATGAAAGAAAAAGCAAATAAATTGCAGGAAAATAATACTCTCAAAGAAGTTATTTGTTTGAAAACTCGTATTATATCCTATATTTTGATTGATAAGAGTTTTGATAAAATCATTTCTGGAAAGCATTGCAAACATAAGTGAAGAGAAAACTCGATTGTATTCCAGACTTGAGTCGAATAATAGAGAATAAGTTTGGGCTATAATTAAGTTTTTATGAGGGAAAGCATTGAGTCTTCGCTCAGACAATATATGGGAACAGGTTTTCCATACTTGACACTGTGTCTCGACGTCTGCATAATAGCCAGGCCATTCGTGGGTTCGACAGTCAAACGCAGTCCTGGGTATTACAGCGAATGTTGGGTAGTCTGTTCCGGGAACACCAGGCAAAGCGTCTTCTAGTCGGCCGCTCTCTCCGTCGCCCTCCTCTTCCCGGGCAGACTGTCTAGCAAACTTTTCTTCGTCAATAAGTGGTTGAGGAATGGGTGACTCTTCCACTCTTTCTGGCAGCTGTTCGTCTTCGAACTCTTCTTCGCCTATCAAAGGTTGTGGTTGTGGGACATTGACAGGACCGGCATCTTCAGAGAAGTCATCCTCGTCATCTTCATTTTCAACGTAGTCTAATGTTTCGCTGTCGACCCAACTGCCCATTCGGTGTTGTTTCTTATTCGGGGCTAAACTATCGCTTGTAGTGGTCTTAGATGTTATGGCTTTGGGACGACTAGTCGTGAATGTAGTCAATCCGTAGGGTCTGTTCGTTGCCCCTACCGTTGTCTGCGGTCGAGTTGTATCCGGCGATCGATATGTGGTGTATTCAACACCAGCTCTCATTGTCGTTGGCCTTACAGTGGTTCTTATTGCAGGCCTTGTAGTAGTTCTTGTGGTGATCCTTGTAGGAGGTCTAGTAGTGGTCGTGGAAGTGTTGTCTTCAAACTCATCCTCGAAATCATCGACGAAGTCATCCTCTTCTTCGTCTTCACTACTATTTGTACTTTCGTTGTCGTCGTTAACATTATTTTGAAGTTTTTGATTCTTATCTCCTGAATGGTTGATGGATGAGCGCCATCCAAACTTGAGAGGTGCTGAAGGAGTGGTTGAAGACTTTGGCTTTTCCGCAACACCTCTAATATCATTGGCATTATTAGGTTTGGCTGTGTTTGAGGTTCGCTCAGGTTTTGCAGGAGTTGTCTGAACGACAGAATTGAATTTTGGTTTCACCGGAGAAACCAAATCCTTATTTGACGTAAACTTATTGGAAGTCTGTTTCTCTGACTTCTTGTCATTTGGAGTACTTCTCAATATATCACTGCCAGTAGTGGAGAAAGTATTGCCGGAACCTCTGCTGAATGTATTCATGGCATTACTCACATATCCATTACCGTAATTACCATTATTTGCATTACTTCTAACATTACTGCCATTATTTCTGTTAAAAGTATTGCCATTATTACCATTACTTCTGCTGAAAGTCTGTGTATTTCCATTATTGCCATTAGTTCTTGAGTTACCATTATTAGCAGAATTGCCAACATTGGCACCGGTAGTGTCCACGCCTTCCATGGAGCCGAATATCTGCTTGGCCAATTTATCCAATCTCTCCTTATCTTTTCTCTTTGAGTCGTCGTCTTGAAAGTTCAGATTCAGTATACGATCCGATCGATCAGACTTTGGCTGTTGTGATGTCGATGTCGTCGTTTTCGGTTTAATACTTGAGTTTATGTTATTATTTCGGTTATTATTATTGTTATTATTATTATTATTATTCCGATTATTACTCCATGAGTCACCTCTACTCCAGGGTCTGGACATTCTTTCGCGGGGCAGCTCATCGCCGAATCTATTTCTGGCCGGCCCCTCATCTATGGAACTGGTACTATCTCTGAACACATGTCGCACAGGAACGTCATCATCCCATTCGGTTTCGGAGAAGCGTTCCCGCACTGGCTGATCATTTTTCCAGGTGCGGTCGAAATCCCGTCTACGGGCATAACTCTTCTCCCAATTTCGGGATCTGACCGTAGAATCATCATCGAAAGCAGAGCCCGTTCTCTTAAGAAAACGGGTGCTTTCAGTGGTAGGCTTAGGAGTGGGTTTCGAGTCTAATGTAGTCCAGGTTTTCCTTTGCCTGGTCTCCAGTCCTGTGATGTTATGCCACTGAAAAACAATTTGCGCCAAATTATCGAAGAATTGCAGTTATTTTGGAACAAATTATCTAAAAATTTCAAATAAATAAACAAAAACTAACCCATTGTTCATCAGTTTTAGGACTACAGATGTATTGACTGAATAGGACTGTGAAGAGAATCACTGCAAACGAGGAGCTCAGATGCATCCTCTCCGCTGTTGAGTGATTGCCTAGGTAATTGCTCAAATTATTGATGATATCGAATAAATTAGTCAAACAAATAATATATTAGCAAAAACTGAAAGATCACGACTTCGATCAATCAATTATTAATCAGATTTTTATACAAAAGTGAAAATATATAAAGATTTGCAAAACTATTCGTTATTTGATTCAATTTAAGGCACTTCTGAATGGCATTAAAAAAAAGCGAAAAACTTACAATTTTGGCGAAATTTGTTCTTAACTTTTGATTTTTGGCAATTATTTTGAAGTCAAGTAAAAGTGTTAATCAAAATCCAACACATTTTTCACATTTTCTGTGAAAATCATTGTTTTTAAATCACAAAAATCACATTAAAAACAAGATTTGAAATCTATTCGCAATAAATTGTTTGTAAAACACATTCAAATCTATGCATAGTTTGAGTCCAAGAGAAAGACTGAATACATAAACACAACCAAAAAATGAAAGAAAAGAAGAGTTGAGTTAATATTCCGTTTAATAGAAATGAAATACTTTTTTCTCCTGCAAAGCGATACCACTGACTATTCAACTAACTGTTTGGTGAGCGAGGAATGGGTCCTCTATTCAGGTCAGTAATGCATTGTAATTAAAATCTATGGAAACATTAAAACAAGAGGACAGGTATGCATTGGCGAAGACGCTATACATATTCGCACGACAATTAACTCAGCGATAGTCGTCTTAATACATGAGAAGTGCTTTTCACTCTTTCGACGACAACAGTGGATGAGCTGAACACTGGCTCTGTTTTCTCAGAGTTCAGCTCGTTTTCCGGGGTTTGTTTAATTGTGGCCATACTTATAGGGCAATAGCACTGACGACTTGACTCGAGTCAAACGCTATTCTTCTTCTTTTGTCTGTTGGCTAATACACTCTCATTGAGTCGGATTCCCTCCCATCCC
>JAQGBD010000556.1:0-27682 GCA_034698165.1 Punctoribates punctum | reverse complement strand
GAGATAAGCATATAATTTGAGACACAATTCAGACAATACTTTGAAAACTCTGTGATATTCATCGGAAATAAATCCAAGCAATAGAACCCAATGTCGGGTCCGCACAGTCTTTCAACAAAGGCCAAGATTTTTATTCTGTGCTGAAGAGGTATTTCCCTTTGTTTAAGATAACCAAATAATAGGTTTCTTGACTGATGGGCAGAAATAATGATCTGAGAACTCGAATAATTGAGCGCAAATATGGCCGAAAATGTCATACAGAAAAGGGTCAGTCCAAAAAATCTACCAAGTAACATGAGCCTGCTAGATTGTACTAGGTGAATGCAGAGCATCTGCAAAGGGGACGCCATATAATAGAAGAAGAATATAAAGTATTTGAAGACTCCATTTAACTCTTGGCACTGACTTTCAATGATGTGGTGGTCAGCCATTGATTGCTCGATCAAATGTCTGTAACCATATTTTATACCAAGCTCAATTTCGCAATTTATCTTGTCAAAGGCATATTTTAAGTACAAGGTGGCGCACAACCAGCCAATTACGCCCACTCCTAATAACCCTGCTAATTGAATAATAGTAAAGTAGGTTGGTACTAGCCAAAAGAGATTACAGATGGCGTCGTAATTGTTCTTGGTGAATCGTTCATCAAAATAGAACATGATGGAAAAATAAATGTAAGGCAGGTAAGTGACAGCAAAAAATGACAGAAATATAGGCCGGAGAAGGAACTTAGACATATAATTGATAATTGTCACCAAGCGATGAGAATCACTATTATTCATGAATTGAAAAACTTGCTTGTTCATAAGTGCAGCTAAAAGGTCGTAAAGGTAAAATTTATCATTTAGTTCTTGGTAGAAAATGACCGTGGTCATGCATAGAATTGTAAACATGCCCATGCTCCAAAAGACTGCTAAGAGGATATTGTTTCCAATCACCTTGCTAATGTCTGTTAAAAATATCGCATCTTGGTCATATAGATAGGCCACACTGATGAGAAGAAATCGCAAGGTGATTAATAAGCAAGATATTCGGCTCAATATTGCACAGAGAAGGCCTTTTCGTCTCCATGTTTCACCCTGTTCATACTTTTCAAGGTCTTCGATCATGGTGATATGGCATTTATAACTAAACCTCGATATTTTAAGGAGTGATTCTCGAGCATCTTGCTCATTTTGAAGAACTTCAATTAAACGGTACCTCAACGAATCAAAATATAGCAAAGACTTCATTATTAAATTAACCATGATAATCTTTTTTTGTATCTTGCTCAAAATTTTCTCTGAATTCTTGATAGATAACTATTACGAATAAAACTGAAATTAAATTTAATGATAATTTTGTTTTTGAAATAAAGTTTTCCAAGAATTTTATGTAAAAAATATATTTTAATTAAAATTCTATTTACATTTTAAAATTCAAATTAGCTAGGTAAACACACGTGTATAATAAAATTCCACGGAATTTAATAACCAAGATTAATAATATTGATTGATTTATATATTTATTTTATTAGAATATTTTTAAAACATTATTTAACTAGGTCAAATGAATTCATGAATTCGTTAGTTGTTTTTCCTTATTTATGAGCAAGATCAAATTACAAATTAAAATTTATTAGTCATCCATTGAAACACATTTGATGTTCAGTCTTGTGATCGAATATAAATCTTGATAACAATTGAATAAAATGATCAAGGCAACTGTTCTGATTATTTTTCTGATTTGTCAAGGTAATAATTGATTAAACATTAAAAATTTTCAAGCTAAACTAATTGAAAATTTAATAAAGGCCCAGAAATGAGCTTGGGAGAGAGCAGGCAATCAGACCCAGCAGTCAATATGGTTGCCAAGGTACTTGACAAGGCTTTCGCCAAAAGAAAACCAGGATTCCTCCTAGCTAATAACACTGTTGGGGATCCATTATCACTTTGGAAGATGTAAGTATCTTGATAAATTGAATTTTCCAAAATATGACCAAACATAAATATGCGCAACGATAGAACGTTCCCACCCATCGATAGAAACAGATAAGGCATTGAGTTAGCAAGGTCTTCTGCTAATCCCACTTGAATGAATTGCCTGACCATGAATGGTTGAAAGGGTATAATTTGAAAACCGTGGTCAATATCTACGGCTTAGATGAGCAGGGCAATTATATACCTATAAGAATTTGATAACCCTGTTAACTGAGATTCTGGCCTTCAAGTCAATTGTCAGTCTTCCCAATGTTAGACCGGCCAAGCGTTGAATCCAAACAAGCACCTTGATCACAGTGACCCAGGAGCGAGCGATTCCTAAGCGAATAGACAAGGTCCGATAGAATTGTTTTTGCAGTACATTTAATGATCTTGGTAATATGGATTTCCACTTATGATTTTCATAGAGAATTGTTATGTTATCAATGATTATAAGAGCAATACGTTTAAAAGTAAGAATTAACCTTGATTAATCACAATTAGCACTAAGAGGACTAGATAACTCTTCTAATTAAAGAATGAGTTGATATCATTTCCAATTAGTACTCGCTTTCAATGAGTGAAATGCGTTTGAAATCAGTGATAGTTTTTTGTTTGTCTTAATCCACTTCTTTTCCTCTCAAGTGATGAAAATATTGTGAAAACCACTTCCGGTTCAGTTAGAGGACAGACTATCAATGTGTTCAATAAAACAATGGACCAGTTTTTAGGCATTCCTTATGCGGAGCCACCGGTGGGTAGTCTGCGGTTCGCGAAACCCAAACCTATTTCCAAACCGATTGAAGTGAGTATTGAATTGAATTCATTTCATATAATTATCACTCGATTTGTACTCAAAGGGTGTAATCGACGCCACAAAAGCCAAGAACAGTTGTATGCAAAAGATTTTCGAAGGAAATAAACTTCAGGGAAATCCTTCTACAAGTGAGGCCTGTCTATCACTCAACATATGGTCTCCAAAAACGGAAAACAATTCAACAAAACTAAAAGCCGTTATGTTTTGGATATATGGCGGAGCACTCAGTTCTGGGTCAATTGACGTATACCATGGTGGTTTTTTGGTATCACATGACGTGGTGTTTGTTTCGGTTAATTACAGAGTGAATTATTTTGGATTTCTCTACGGCGGTGATGAGTCTGCCCCTGGAAATGTCGGCTTTTATGATCAGCTTTTAGGCCTTCAATGGGTTTGTTATCAAATTCTTGAGAATTGTTTGAATATTTATATCTGTTTTGATACTTGAGGTGAGAGAAAACATTCATTTGTTTGGCGGCGATAAGAGTCAGATCACTATTTTCGGTGAGAGCGCCGGCAGTTGGTCGGTGTCCGCACACCTCATATCCCCACTGTCTAAGGGAATATTCAAGAGGGCTATTATGGAGAGCGGAGCTCTCTTGTTCAATAAGGACAGACCTCCGTTGGGTAAAGAAGAAGCTCTGAATTCAGCCAAACTTTTGGCAAAACAACACAACTGTGCGGACGATAAACAATGGTTGGAGTGTTTGAGGAAAGTCGACGCAAATCAATTGGTTCCTAAACAAGCCGGCATCACGTGGCCTGTCTTTGGCACAGAATTTCTACCCCTTTCCGCACAGAAAGCCTTCAATGAGAAAAAGTTTAACAAAGGTCTGCATTGAATGGTAAACAAGTTTTAACCAAAAAATAAATCCAAACTTTAGACTTAGATTTAATGGTTGGAGTGAACAAGAATGAAGGCTCAAATCTCTACCCTCTATTAATGCCGGAATTAGCAAGCAAGAACCTAACCAAAAATGACTTTATAGCCTTGGTCAATAGGACTAACTCAATTTTTCATGACTTGGATGAGAAAAAAGTCATTGAATACTATTTGAATAACTCAAATTCAAGTGATCTAGATGCTATCAGATGGAAAATATACGACTTTGCAGGAGATATAACCATTACGTGTCCGACCTATCACTTCGCCAAAAGATATGCCGAACAGTCAACCCCTGAGACCAATGTTTGCTTTTATGAACTGACTTATGGTACCCTTCAATTTGGTCCAGGACCGGATATTGGGGTTACCCATGGCACACAAATTCTTTATGTGTTCGGATTGGCACTAAAGTTGAATATGTCGGCAAAAGATCAAGAGTTTAGTCGACAAGTAATGAAGTTATGGACTGATTTCGCCAAAAATGGGTACAAATTGAGAGTATATTCAATGAGTTATTCACTATTTGTTTGATTGAATTCACAGAAAATCAGACAATAATTGGCCGAAACTTATCGACAATAAAACCCATTCATCTGACACTAAAATCAAAGACTTGAACCCAAAGAATCAAAACAAATATTTCAACAATTTATTTGACAAAACATGTGATGGCTTTTGGAAAAGCTATTTTTGATTAATTCATTGAAAAAAGGTTTTGAGTTATATTCAAAAGTTTTTCGGTTTTTCAATAATTATCAAGTATTTCATCATTTAACCTTGTACCTAATCTTTAGATAATTGTTCAACCAGAATATCCCAAAATGGCACCAAGATTATTGTTGTTCAATTTAAATAATATAATAATAATGTTTAAATTATCAAGATGTTATTTAATAAAAACAAAATATTTCAAAATAATTATTATATTTTCTGTTGTTTAATATATCGTGAATTACTAAATATAAAGACAGATCTTTATCGACAGTCCCTTTTCCGACCATAGCCTGGTCATCAAGAAAACCAAATTTTTAGAAATTTTCGTCACTTATATTGGCGTAGAGAGAGCTCACCCAAAGGGAGTATAGCCCGGAATACCCCCTAAAAAATGTTAAAAAAAGCTAAGGACACCAGCCTAATATCCCCCCTAAGCCGAAGAGCTTCGGTAACTCTGGCTTAGAGTGAGGGCAATTTACATTAGGGAAGAGTTAAAAGAGTATTAGGAGTAGTGGTGGAGGCCTTTGATTATTGAATTACATTCGTATATAAACTGAAACTCAATTAGTGTCCCAAAACATCTGTTAGTCTCTGAGCTCACCATAAGATATCTTGACTTTGAATCAAATTATAGCCAAATATTTCGGAATTCACCAAAATTTCAGTTTAAACTTAAAGTCGAGTTTAATAATGTCTGTGAAAGGAAAGGACAATATCGAGAGCTCTCCTGATTTTGAGTCTTATATAATTGGAAAAGTCAAAGGGAGTGATGTCGAAGACGTGGACCAAAAATGTCTGACTCTTTGTCAACAGTTTTTGGGTGGCATTTGGTCTCAACTCACTGTTAAAGATATCGAAATCAAGAGACTGACCGGAGGAGTGATGAATAAGACCTATCACTGCAGTATCACAAACAATGCGACAATGGATGAGACAAATGCACCCAAAGAAGTAGTTTTCAGATTCTTTGGGTTTCAATACTAATGGGAGTCGACTCGATGAACAACTGGTGTCGCTCTTGGCTTCAGAAGCAGGAATTGGACCCCAACTCTACGGAGTGTTCACTGAGGGACAGATTCAGGAATATTACCCGGTGAATTAAATTTTATTATAAATTAAATTAAACCTTTTTCAATACTACCTAGAGTCGAAATTTCAGTGAAACTGATTTGAATCATGGCAATTTATTAAAGAATCTGTCACGAAAACTGGCCAGATTTCACGCACTTACACCCCCGACAGTGAAGAACACCGACTTCATTGAAACTTTGTTTATGAGTTCCATCAGAAGATTGACCGATGATTCAGAAAAATTCAATAAACTCATCGAGGAATACGACTGCAAAACACTATTGGAATGCGATTTGAGTTCTGAAGCCAAATGGGTTTTAGAACTGATCCCGACTGTGAACTCTCCCGTCGTCTTCTCCCACAACGACTTCAGATTTGCGAATATAATGGTTGCCGACAACAATCAGGTTATAGTCGGAGACCTGGAAGTGTCTCAATACTACTTTAGAGGATTCGACTTTGCCAGTCTCTTTATCAACACTGGCCATGATGAATTGTTTGTTAGAGAATTCATTTCCGAATACATCAATGAAGGGGAGAAAATATTCGGCGAAAGTTATTTTGAAAATGGCGTCAATAGTGTCGAACAGATCCTGAAGGAAACGAAAGTGTTTTCAATGGTATATCACTTGTATATCGGGACCTGCTTTCTTCACAACGATCTATTTAAAGCACCAGTTAGCCCTGATATAGCCATGGTCAGTTCACACATTCTATCCGATAAATCCTATATTAATATCATTTTTCATTAGGCATTGGCCGACAGTTTGGCCAAAAAGTATCTGAACATCAAAAAGGTTTTAATTGAATCGAAAAATATCTGAAATAATGCATAAAAACAGTAATCGGGGAACTGAGGTGATCCATACCCAGGATCTGTTTGCAATTAAATCACATGAGTTTGCCTTGGTTACTGTTTGAATTATTTAAATTAAGTTTATTCTTGAAAAACCTTAGAATTAATAAAAATATTGATAATAATGGATATATCCCACAATCGAGACATCTATTAATCTTGCTATTTTCTATGTTATGGGGGCAGGTAGATTTAATTTTAAAATTTATTTATAATCAGTTATAAATGCTGAACATTTTCATGTATCACATGTGGGGACGCCTCAATTCCCTTCCGATTGTAGACCGATTTGAAATAAAATCAGGTTTTTATTGAAATCAGGTTTGAGTACAAAATTTGGTATTTTTGAGCATAAATTCAAATTTTGGACAATTTTTAGAATAATTTTGTAATAAATAAAAATCAAATCCTTTTTAGAAAATCATTTATTTTCTAAAAATTTAAATTCTGTTTACTATAAGTCTTATACTATGTCTGACTTCTTGAGTGTCCGTCGGAACCACTTCTGAAAACTTTAGTAATTTTTGTATTAATTTTTAAAACAATTGAAAAGTATTTTCAAAAAATCATTAAAAGAATTAATTTTAAACTTTAATGAATTTGTGAGAAAAATATTTTAAATTTATTTGTTTTTGAATTTCATTTCATTTAAAATAAATAATTTTTAAATTCATTCACAAATTCAAAGTTCAAGTTCTGAATGATTTATAACAATAAGTGATTCAAATTGTTTTACAGAATATAAAAGTTAATAATTGTTGACTAAAATGACTAAATTCCTGATTATTTTCACGTCTTTTCATTGGAATCGATGCCATTGTTTGCCATTTCTTTTAGCGATTGTTTATATTTTTGTCTTTCGATGTCTTTAATGACTCCCAAATGCATCCGTTGTTTCTCAACTTCTTGTTGATTGTGGACATAATAAATAGCACCGAGACTGAGGCCAACACTGGCCACCAGAGTCAAAGTTGCCTTGGTCGACATCAAACGACCAGGAACACTTCAACAAGAAGACAAAAAGTTGTCACTCAAAGAGATAACTGAATTAAAACAAGCGGTAAATAAATTGATCCAAAGCTTGTGTCTGTGGTTTGTTTTGGTTGTGTTCACGCATTGAGTCATTTGGTGTGAGTCTTGTTTTGATTGGTGTTTGAGAACCCATAACACAAATGCCTACAAATGTCTGCTTTCTATCGGTTGACAAACAAAAACAGAAACACAAAGAGAGAGTAAACTCTTCATTGAGTCGATTATTGCGTTCACTACTCATACACTTCGCTCACAACAAACACAGCAAAAGATAAATACTTTTCTCTTTCTCCTCGAAAACCAACAAATTGGCGAAAATGAGTCAATTGTCTGTCAGTTTGATGGCATTCAAGAAAAAAGTAAGTTTTCATTCGCTTAAAATCAGATATATTTTCAGACTGAGTAAGGCTAGAGATTAGATAAAAGTTTGGGCCACCTCTCTATTGCCAATTTTGATCGGGTACAGTGTTCTGTGCATTTGTCGTTTTCCATGCATTTACAATCCATAGGACAAACTTATATGCATTGATCATTTTGGTCCTAAAACTCATGTTTGCCATTATTTGCAGATAATTAATGTTTTTGCCATTAATTGTAATTAATTTATGCGATTTTTAAGGCCTGCTATCGATTGTAATTCAATGTTAGGAATGTGTCTCTCCTTTGGTCTCCATTTTATTCAAAATATTTTTTGGCTGTTTTTCTCGTTTTCAATGCATTTGCAGTAATATTATCCCAAAAACTACTGAATCACTGAATCGCTTGTTTTCAATGCTATTCCACATTCAAAGGCATGCGTTAGGAATCGATATTTGGCACAGAATTCAATTCACTCACAGTTTAACAAAACAAATGAATTAATAGATAATTAATATTCACTCAGAAATCAATAAAAACTTTTTCCTTTCAAAACAAACCTTAAATTCTTGTCTTGTTTTTCAATTGTTCCTTTGAAAAATTTATATATTTGTGCTAGCTTATTTTAGACAATATATTAAGTATACTTAACAAATGTGTGTTCAGATCGAGGAGGCGGTGGTTTTGGTGCCCTCAATGATAGCCGAAGAGAAGCTGAAAGCTGTTCAGTTCTGGAATGTTATCTCTGAAAGACTTCAGGAGATTGTGAACAACAGCGCCGCAGATATCAATGCATTAGCCATGCATTTGGATCAGGAAGAACAGCACCAACCTGTGCCTCAACCACAACAACAGCCACAACACAATCAGATGGTTAAACATTCTTCGCATTCAGACGTCTCCCTAATGGACACAATGCCGTCGGTGACCGACACCTCTTCTAATGACAAACAAGAACTTTATTTACCGATAATAACGCATTCAAATAGTGGTCAAAACCTAATCAGTGATAACTCAATCATATCTAATAACAGTAGTAATCATATGAACCACGAGTTCGTCCAAAACGGGTTAAATAACGGCCAGAGCAGTGGTGACGCCGAAGACGAGGAAATAGCCGAACATTTGGCGTCTGTTATCACTTCATATCACGAAAGACACGCCAATCAAATCCAAGAGCAAACACAACAGCAACTGTTCAGTGCTTTTGGGGAAAGACATCACAAAGAATCTCAGGATATGTATGAAGAGAATCGGATTCATATGGAAGTGAACACCACTTCTGCCACCACTAGTGTTATACAAGAAGTGGACCAAAATTTGTTGACCAGTCAGAGACGGAATGTCATACAATCGACTCAGAGGGCCATCGAAGCCATTGAGAAGAATCTCCAGAACTGTTGCAATGATTTCGAGAATAAAAATCAGAATAATTTCAACAAAACTAATAATAATTTAAGTGATAATACTTGTGATGAATACACGAATTACAATACCATTGATAGTAATAATCATAATATGATTAAAATAATGGACAACACAGAGGAAAGTCTGGGCGAAAGCAGTGCTAATAATCACATATTTAACGAAACCTCTTTTGATGTCAGCTCTTATGGCAGTTCCGAAGACACGGAACAACCGAAACACTTCAGAATCGATGAAAACTTAAACGATTCGAACAATTCTGAAGAGTTGTCTTCAGAGCATAACTCGAGGAAAACAAATGGCGTTAAAAAGAAGTCTAAAAGTAGTGGTAATAAGTTGTCGAAGAACTCCCAGAATAAGAGCCAAACGAATGGCAAAACTGTTTTTGAATGTGATATTTGCCATAAAGTATTGCCAAACAATTCTGCGTTAGTCAGCCATCAATGGATTCATTCGAAGCCATATTCCTGTGATTACGACGAATGTAAGGCCAGATTCAGTACAAAAGGCAATCTTCTCGTCCATCAGGTCTGTCCACAAATCTATTAATCTTTTTATTTGACTCTAAATCTAATTTATTGGTTGAATAGCGTCGACATACGGGGGAAAAGCCATTTGCCTGTTCTCAAGAGGGCTGTACCGCTAGTTTCTCGACTAAAGGCAATCTGAAGAGACATATCAAAGCACACAGTGGTCTGTATTCCTATATATTTGTATAAATTGTTTAATTTGAATGAAAACCTCTAATGTTAAGGTGAGAGGCCCTGGAAGTGCGCTCAGTGTGACTCTCGCTTCACAGAGAAGAAGAGCCTTAAAGTCCATATGCGTCGCCACACCGGCGAAAAGCCATACGTCTGTCAGGTCTGTGGCAAAAGCTTTTCCCAAACGGGTGTTTTGCAAACCCATATGGCCTTACATTTGGACGAAAGGAAACATTTGTGCGAACTCTGCGGTAAAGCCTTTCGACAACGATCTCAACTGAGACTACATGTCCTCAGACATGAAGGCGTCAAACGCTGGGATTGTTCTGATTGTGACGCGAAGTTCCTCACCAAAGGAGATTTGGAACGCCATCACAGAGTACACACCGGGGAAAGACCTTTCGGTAATTAAACTGAATTCAAATATCGGTAATAATTGTCTGAATATCTCTTAGTGTGTGATCTCTGCGGTAAAACCTTCACTCGACAGCAGTCGTTAAACGAACACTCGAACAGACACTACGGTCTGAAACCTTATTCCTGTACTGTTTGTAGTAAAACATTCGCCGAAATGAGCGCCTGTTATAAAGTAATTCAGTTTTGACACCAATTTTATATAAAAATTGATTTTTTGTCTTCCATTCAAAGCATATAAAAGTCCACAAAAAGCAACAGACGATTGACAAGAATAGCGATCAGAATAAGTCATCGATTAAGCCCTCGATTATCACAACTAATCGACAAATTGTTGCCAATGGTGTCAAAGGGGAACAGGATTTGCGAAATGTATTTATTGAATAACGTTTGCAAAATGTGGACAATTTATGGCTAACTGTTTGCCTGATTTCAGACTCGATCTCAGATTAATGTAATCCAATCGACGACTTCCTCGACGGCTGAGAAGAGCTTAACATACGTTAACCGAAGCGAACAAATCCATAGCAATACAAACCAATCGATTGAGGATTCGGTGATTTCCAGTAATAGTAACGACAATAGCATTCAATACGTGAACTTCGCGGCCATCAATCTGTTGGCCAACACTTCCACTCAACAAATCGTTTGATTTCTTCACGAATTGATTGCCCTTAGAATCAAATGAAATGTTATTTAGTTTTAAAGTCAATCAAATATTTAACGAATTTTTACTAAATTTTAAAGAAAACACTTATTTATTGCAAAAGTCATATGAATTATGAAAAATAATATAATTTTTGAGTTATTTATTCAAATTGTCTAAAATCCAGAGACAAGCGTTGAGGAAGTAGTCCCCGTCGACCTCCACTTTCATCAGGTCGTGTTTGTCTTCATAGACGTGGCACTGGGTCTTCACGCCTCTGGCCTTCAGAATCCGATAGTATTTGAGGCCCTGAGTCCAGGGCACCCGTCTGTCCCGTTTACCCAAACACATGAGAGTCGGAACCTTTACATTAGTTATCCAATTGATGGGCGACTTCTCAAACATCACTTTCAAAGAGTCCGGATCTAAGACACTGTCGAAAGTGAATGCTTTTGTTTTGCCGAATGACTCGACATAACCCCAGTCGGGAATATCGGTTCCGTCCAGTTTTGAAGACAAGTCTATCACCGGGTTTCTGGTAATACAGGCCTTGAAGTCCATGTGATGGTATTGACCGCTCAGATGAGTGACCAAAAAGCCGCCGTGAGATCCGCCCCATAGGACTAGTTTGGAGGGGTCGACAACACTCTTATCCGTCAAATATTTGATGCAATCGACGACATCCTTGACATCCATTTGGCCCACATTTCCGAGCAGAGTATTGACGTACTCGTTGTCCACACCCGTGGATCCCCTGTAGTTGACTGAAGACAATCAAGAATAAGATCCTGAAACAGATAATAACAGGGAATACCTAATGCTGTCTTCAATCCTAGTTTTGCTAATACTGAGGGGTAAAACATATAAGTATTGATAAACACCGAATGGGGCCCTCCATGAGTCATGATAACGGTGGCCGCCGGCAGTGTCTCTACAGACTTGGGGCTAATGAGGACACACGTCAACAACTTTTTGGGGTCTTCGCTCTGAATATAGTGATTCTCATAACTGATTTCACTCAAAATATCGCTCGAATTGGTTTTTATTTCAAACCAATCTATAGATTCCGTGTTCTCTTCAGTTAGTTTTCCAACGAATACATTGGGAATGACGTTAGAGGAGGAGCCGACCACAACCAACAGGTCGTCCCTCATGTCAATGAATCGCACCGATTGAAGGGGAAACTCAATTGGCTTCAAATCCTTTGTCTTCAGATCAACCAAATAGAGACGGTATTGAAGTTCAGTAAAACAGTTGATCACAAGTTTGCCGTCAGATGTGAAGCAGTTGTCGGACAGACCGTCGGTAAACAGAGAACAAAGTTTCCCATATTTAGGTGTATTTCCATTTCCATTGGGAATCACTTCTCTGACGCCATTTATATCAACGATCACTTCATTTGATTGCGATTTGAAGTCATGAAGAATAAGACGACTGGCGCTGTGATGGGGGCCTCCGCTTTCGTTTTCTAGAAAGACAACACCTCTGCCATCAGGAGTACGGCGCGTATCTCTTACTGTGGTATTGTCTGATCCGTAAATCAGTTTCGGTAAAGAGTTTTCTGAACTCAAATCCATTGAAAAGAGAGAACTCAACCGATTAGTGCAGTAAATGATTCCCAAACGGCGCGGATTTTCCGCCCAACCAATGAATCCTACGCTCTCTCCGTTTCCAATCCAAAAAGGAGTACCCAATGAGTATCCATTCATTTCAATGGTTCTAATCTTGAAATCTTTTTCGACATCAAGAATGGCGACCACTGTATGAACGGTGCCGTCGAGGGCTTCGCCCCAATCGTCTCTACGAACAGAGAACTTAAGAAGTGTTTGGAAAATGAGATATCAGTGACTAAACCTGTAAACGAATTCCTGACCCCTCGTCTCTTTGTCGGGAACACCGTTTTCCGACTTCTTCGCTGCCTTTTTATAATATGACTGAGCTTTG
Source organism: Punctoribates punctum (assembly GCA_034698165.1). Taxonomy (NCBI): domain Eukaryota; kingdom Metazoa; phylum Arthropoda; class Arachnida; order Sarcoptiformes; family Punctoribatidae; genus Punctoribates; species Punctoribates punctum. The sequence continues at coordinate 14,861 of JAQGBD010000556.1, read as the reverse complement.
GGCGGCTTATATTCGGCCACATATAGCAGTTGTTTGCCATCGGGTGACCACAAAAGGCTACCGAATGTGTCATCCAATACAAGACTCGAATGTTCTTCTATGGACTCGATGTCTATGGACTTGATTTTTGTGATTTTGTTCCAAATTTCGAGATATTGTTTGACTTTTCCCGATTCCGGATCTTTGGAACCTTTGCGGACGACAGCCATATATTGCGACCCCTGAGCCCTCGAAGCAATGGCCAGACTATAACCCAGTTTAAAATTATTGTTACTTTTGCTTTCAATGATTGAATGCCTACTCAGTGGTCACATCTATTGGTTCCCCGACAGAGAGGATATGTTTGACTCGTTTGCCGTCTTTAGTCATTTTGATTGAGTAATTGGTCGCGAATTTAGTCGCTTCCAATCGGTCCATATCTCGCACTCGGGATATGATTTTCAATGATTTTTGTCTCTCATTCTCACCGCTAAAGAGTTGGCCGGAGAGAGGGATCGGGATTTTGGCGAACTCTCGGTATAAGTCCACCAAATCATCGATCTGTCGAAGAAAACAAAACTTGAATACAGTTCTCAGGTTTGGCTCAGATTTGAGTTCAATTCTAATACGAATTCAGTCTTTAATTGATTAGTGAAACAAATGTTTTATTTATTTTACATTTTCTTTAACTTAAATAAATTGAAAATCGATTAATGCGTTGAATATAATCATTAGTTATAAATGAGTGACAAAAATATTTCAATAAATGAATGGCTTTTAAGACATTTAGTGAACGACAGGATTCAAAGGCTCGGCTTTAATGATACTAAAGTCCAGTTTATTGTCCAAATCTTCATCTATTTCGCCGATGACAGCGCTTATGCCCCGAGAAATGGTCAACAAATAGAAAAGACAACGATTAGGGACTTTATGTCAAATATATTCGTATAAATTCATAGAATTTCTATCAATTTATAGATTCTGTTATCAGTTATATCCAGACATTTGATAAACAGGGGGTCAAAGGTTAAGGCCATTGGATTTATGGCTAATAAAGATGAGTTGAATAAAACATTTAATTATCAATTTTGGGGCAAAATTACGGTTTGAATGACTGGACATAACGTTAAGAATCAGTATTTGAGGTCAGGAGTGGTGAGGAAAGGGCGCAAAGTATTGATATTAATGTCTCACACATTATCTCCTCTGACGATATAGAGGCCGAGCGGCACCTGTTCTACGCCCTGAGTGGCGCTATAGACCCGTTCGTGACTGTCATCTAATATGACATTAACTGTTTGGTCAAATCCTTTAAGAGTTCCCTTCATTTTGGGACAAAATTATCACAAAATTAGAATTCATTTCAATTTTTAGGACATATTTAAGAAAACAATTGTTTAATAATTGTTTCAAATATCAGATCAATTGATTAGTTGGTCATAAAAGAGATAATTTCGGGCGAATACTTACCACAATATTTCTGCCGTCGGCGGTGATCACCGAAACCGTGTCTGAAACGGGATAATAGAAATCAAAGACTCGGGTTTTGGATTCAATATACTTACGGTTGACATAAGACTCGAGGGTTGAAGACATCACTGAATGACTAAATGTCTGAATAATTAAATTAATTGAAAATGAAATCAATTATTGACTGAAGTCTGAAATGCTTTTCAAATAAAGAAAATAATGTCTCAAACTTTGGCTTCAAATCTGTTCACACATTTAGACCAATAGATGGCAGCAATAGTTCAGAATCTTTGCTCATCTCTGGTCATCATTTCAAAAGTTGATGGGTCATTGTCTGCTCCTCTAATTCTCAAATTAATTACTGGATAACTTAGGAATTTGCATGGTCAATTTTATATTGATTCAAGTTCAAAGAGAGGTCACGTCTTTTTTGCCTTAATTTCAATTTGAAACACTTGTCCGCTAACTCCGGCTTTACTCTACATTAATGGACGCGGAGTTCTCTCATTTAATAACTTCGACATCAATGAAACACCGCTTCTTTATGTTAACCTTCTTATGCGGTGTTACTCATGTCGAATTCAAATAATGTAGTAACTCTGCTACTTCTAAATTCTGCTCTCTATTAACTCTGATAGCTACTAAACTCCGCTATCAATATGGCTCCCCTTTTTATAACGGTGTGTAGCCCTGAGGTCTGCCAACACTCGGAGTTACTCTCCAAAGTTGTGCACTCATAAGATAAACTCCGACTATTCTCTCCCAGACTTTATCTTAGAATTAAAACCAACAGTTAATAACTCCGCTTAAATTATACCAGACTTTATCCTAAAAATAGTTATTCACAATAACAACTCCGCTTGAACTATACCAGACTTAATCCTAAAAATAATTATTCTCAATAACAACTCCGCTTAGAATTATACCAGACTTAATCTTAAATAATTATCTACAATAATAACTCTGTTTAGATCTTCCTCAGACTTAATCCTAAACTGAAATATGTAATAACAACTCCACTTAAATCTTCTCCAGACTTACTCGTAAGATTAATCTTTCTAATAGTAACTCTGCTAACTCTTAGCAAAGCTACTCTCTAAACCTAAAGATTAGTCGGATAAAGTCCGCTCAACCTCTCGGACCTACTCTATAATAAATTAGGGAACATTGAGAGCGCAGAATCCGTCACGTGACTCTCACACTTTTAGTTGTGCAAGAGCTCACTCTCGTGTGGACCGCCATTGAAGGCACGACAAAAACAAATATATTATTTTTTGAAATAAAGTTTATTTTATTAAAACTTAATTATAATTAAATCAAATGTTATTTAAATGAATTATATTTATATTAATTAATTGTTAATTGAATTAAATAATCGAATAAAACAGTTATTAATTAATTTAGTTTTATTAATGAACTTATTTGTCAATCACGTGCTCCGGACTTCGGTCTTCAGTGCTTTGCGGCAGAAGACCGTCGCACACGATTGGTAGAGGAACTCCGCTAACGTTCCAATTGGCGAGCCAACCCTTTAACGAACCGGCGGACAACTTTTTGTACTGAATTTAGTGAACGAATTGTCTTCAGTTGTGGCACCTGATTCCCACAACTGATTAGTGTCAAAAGTCAAGTTTTTGTATTCGGAAGAGTTTCCACTTTCAAAGCCGCTCTTTGTTTCGTCGGTCAATCGTCTGTTAATACGATTAGGACCGCGGCGTTACATACAGAGTTTATAGCGCATTTAAGACGCCAAAGGCTGAGATACAGGACGTCCGAACAAACCATTTTTGACAACTGTTCAAACCACTGGAAACAACAGAAGGAAGTCCGATAAATCCTGAACTTATAAACTGATTTTGAATTTTGAACCTCTTATGAGTGTCTCAATCTTACGTCTAATCCCTTCTGAACTTATTGTCATACGATTGACAAAACTGATCAACTCTTATATTAATTTTGTTATTTATAATAATTAATAATAATACTGCTCATCCGTTACGGTGTTACTCCTTTTCAAGTACTAACTCCGAACAGAGTGAACAGTCATCAAAAGTCAATAATTAGTCATAACAACTGCGAATAATTTTCGACCTTCGACATTATTTCGGACTCTATCCTCAAAATCTCGAATTTCAATAATATATTCTTGTCTTAATTATTTGACCTTAATATATCCTAACCTGGATCTTCAAAACAAAGACCGCCCAGAGATACTATTTGTGGACTTTAATCTCGAAGACTGCAAAAATCTGTGGCCAAACCCGGTTGGAAGACCGCGTAAAGTGGTATATCTTCCGGTCTTTAAAGCAATCCAAACTCCGGAAATGGATACATCTCCTGACGAAGAAGATCTAGACATCTCTGCGAATTCGGAAATGCCAGACGATCTACTTAATCCACCCCCGAGGTATTCCGCTTCACTTGAAGATGAAATACAAACAACAGATTTTTTGAATTCTGTGGACCCATCACCGGAAGACATCTCAAACAATAATAATAATCGGAACCCGTCACCGGTCCCATCATATTGGACTAATATCACACAATCGACTAATACTAAAGATGCCGTATATGAGCAAATGGTTTTACCGTTTTTGGCACCGAATACCGATCACCGAGATGTTGTGAAAGCCGGATATGATTTAAGGGAATGGTTTAAATCAGAGACAAACAAATTTAACGATACGCTTAAGTTCTTAAACCCATCAATGAATGACGCGCTTAAGTGTGAGAGATTGGAAAGACGTCATCAAATGAAAAAAATCAGTGTCACCAAATGGCTCAAAGAGCTTAATGACAGAGCAGAAGTGATCTTCAATAATGACGACCAATGGGATGAGGGAAACGAAGAAATAGAAGATCTGGAAGATCTAGATGATCTGGGACGCCTCCCAGACTTTCCTTGTCGCGGACATCCAACCACCAGTGATATTTCACATCTGAATGTCAATACTATTCCAAAATCACTCGAAATGTCTGAATCTAATTCAGAAACAATAACCACACAAACAGATAACCACTCAATTCCCGTTCAAAATCACGAAATAATTCAATCGTCAAACCAAACAACAAATACAAATTTACTGAATCTTCTGAAGAAATGTGAACTTCAAGAAAAGCTTTTGAAGGAGGAGAAACTTAAAACGCTTCAAAAGGATAAGGAATTAGAAAACGAGAGAATTAAAACCCTCGAACATATCAAACTAAAAGAAGAATCAGACAAACAATTGCTGGCAGAGAAACAAATGCGAGAAAAAGAACAACTACTCCTCGCGGAGGTAAAAGAAAATATAATTCGAGACCGACAGCGGGCTTTGTCTGATAAACGTTCTCTGGAAAAACGACTTAACGAATCAACTGATATAAATCTTTCTCTTAATAATGACCTCAGAATAAGAACAAATCAACTCCGCGAACAAGAACAACAAATTAGAGTAAATGCCGAACAATTGAAAAACCTCTCGAAAGGGAAAAATGAAATCTCTTCTCGTTCATCGGAGTCGTTTGTCTCTGTTAAAGAAGATAATGATTCGTTGACGAATGAAAACGATTTTCTGACATATGGATCACCCCCTAGGTCTGAACAAAATGTAGAAGACGCTGAAGACCGGGATAACGAAAGCATTAAAGGAAGTGAGAGTGATATGAAAGACAATAAATTCCGGACTTCAACCCTGAATGTTGATATTCACACAAGTCCGCTATTTCACTCTGCTAAACTTGACGCGGGAAACGATGAAGTTTATAACAGTTCGATAAATAATCTGACACAAGTGTCAGCGAACTTATTACAATCCGTGGCAACAATGCATGAATCGATGGGTGAATACCTCAATAATCAAAGAGACCGTGACGTCAGACCTCAACAGTCAGTGTTGATTAAAATGATTCCTCCAGACTTCAACGGAGAAATTCATTTGGCCGCTGAATGGTTAACAACCTTTTCACGGGACGCTAAAAACAACGGCTGGTCTGAACCACAAATGGTCGCTAATGCTATTACGAAAATGAAAAAACGGGCCAAAGAATGGTATGAGGACACATTTTCTGAGGAATACACTGATTTCGATCCAGACGATCTCGAGTTGGCAACACGACAAGACCCGCCAACTTGGAGAGAATTTGTTAAAGAATTCATGAAAGAATTTATGAGTAAAAATTCCCGCCTCAGACTTAAACGGGAATTAAATAATGAACGAAAACTGGAATCAGAAGACTATATCACATATCTCCGACGTTTTACTAACAAAGCCAAGAGAACTCTGAATTTTACAGAAGACGAACAACTGGTCACTTTCCTAGACACTTTGGGAGACGACCCAATTGAATCTTCGATTTACGATGTCAAAGACTTCGCAGAATTGAAAGACAAATTAAGGAAATATGACGACAGACTCATAAATAAAAGAAAAAAAGAAACTCTGGGACCAGAAACCAAAGACCAAAACATCAAACTTACAAAACCTTTCCAACCATTCTTCAAATTCAAACCAAAAACTTCTGATAAACCGGATTTAGACAATAAAAGACAATACGTTAAAAACGATATGTCAAAATTGAAACAAACAGGTGTTAGATGTTTCAATTGTGGTAATGATGGTCATCGGGCAGTTCAATGTCGAAAGCCCCCAAACAAAGAAAATCAGAAAAAAATGGTTGCCTATTACAACGAACTCAAAAAAGGCAATTCAAAGACTGAAAGACCAGTATTAGCGGTAACTGACACAAAAGAAGATAAACCGGTCGAACCAACACCTGAAGAAGAAGTCTGCTTCGATCTAGAAAATGAAGCCCTAGAGTTGGAAGAGAAACTTACCATCGCTTCCCCGGTAACATCACCGACTGACAAATTAACTCCAATTAGACCTCTCTATATTACAATCAAATTGGTCACTCAAGACATGAGAGCAATGATCGATTCAGGTTCAACCTTTTCATATATCAGATCTGATATGGCTAAGAGTTTGGGACTAACTCTGATGCGTTGGCCTTATGATAAGGTCTATTCAGTGAAAGGAAAGGATGTAACTCCGACCTGGATAACAACACCGCAATTGATTCGAATCCACGACCGTAGGTTCTTTGTAAACCTTGGTCTGATGGATGAATGCATAAAACCGGTAATACTTGGTTGTGATTTTCTCACTGAAACCGACGCCTGGATATCGATAAGAAAAAGACAAATAGTTTTCGACAATAATGGTATCTATAATTCCGGACATACTGATGACAGAAAGAAAATGAAACTCATCTCAACGGTGATAACTATCGATAAAAACGATTACAGTGATGAGGAAGACTCAACCGTCATTAGCGATGAACTGCCGTTCATTACTTTTGACACGGAAGACAATGAAAATGAGTCACAAACACTAACTCTGGTTTGCACTGCGATTACTCCGGATATCCGTACAGACGAAGAAAAAACGATAATATCAGTCTCTTCTTCACAAAACACAACTCTGATAATTAATGCTGAGGACAAAGTCGGAATAACAACGGAACCCCTCACTCCAATAACTATATCGGAGAACATTTTGCCGACAACACATTTGAAAACCCGCCTAAAATTCAAAACCTATGCTTCAAAAGATATCTTTTTCAAACCTCTTGAAAAGAAACTGATTTATTTCGACTGTAAAAGTATCAGTGATCTGGTCTTTGAAACTAAAGAAACGACTTTCGGCAAAACAAATAATTGGAAAGTCGAAAAAGGAGTGGTAATACCACATACACCTAATCTCCGATTTTGGATCAAAAACAATCATTTGTCTCCGAGAACCCTCTCATTCGGCGACAATATTTTTGATTTACGTCAACTAAATCAAACACCTATTGACATAAATCTTGGGCCAACTAATCTAATCGATGAAGCCACTGTTAAAGATGCAAAACTGAGCCCGGGTTATAAACATAAAAGAAAGACACGCAGACAAAAAAAGAATGTCTGCACCGCAATGTCATACACCAAATACGATCAACAAATTAGAGACTTATTGGATGCAGAACCGGCAGCGGCGGACAGATTTCTGTCTAAAGAGGAGAATCTTTTGTCAGAAAACGACGAATATTTTTCAAACATATTAAATAAAGAAATTTGGGAAAAATTCGAGCCGTATGTCCGCAGAGACTTAACTCCGAAGTATAAATATCTATTCCAGAAACTCTTTGAAAGATATGATGAAAGGTTCGCGACAAAAGATGGACCTCTGGGCAAAATTAAAGTCTGGAAACACAGAATTAACACTGGAGATAGTCCTCCTATTAGTCAAAGACCATACCCGGTCTCAATTAAAACAAAAGAACTAATAGAACAAGAAGTGAACGAAATGATGAAAAAGGGTGTGATTGTTCCCTGTGTATCACAGTGGGCAGCACCAGTAACTCTGGTTCCCAAAAAAGACGGCTCAATCAGATTTTGTATTGACTACAGAAAACTGAATGCCGTGACAATAAATGACACCTACCCAACTCCGCGTTTGGATGAACCGGTCCTTCTTATGAAAGATAACGACGTATTCTCTAATATGGACTGCGATTCGGCCTATTGGCAAATAGAATTAGAAAAGTCTTCACGACCTAAATCGGCGTTTGTCTGCCATTTAGGAACATTTATGTTCAAAGTAATGCCATTCGGACTTAAGACAGCACCAGCCTCTTGTATCAGAGGAATTGCAAAGATTTTTGAAAAGGAAAACCGACGGATCTCATATACTTATATGGATGACATTATTTGCTTTAGTAAAGGGCTAGACGAACACATTAGACGTCTTGCAATCCTCTTTCAAAGAATGGAAGAAAACGGCTTAAAACTGAAATTAAAGAAATGCTCTTTTGCTCAAAAAGAAGTAAAATTTTTGGGATTTATTATTAACAAAGACGGACATTTTCCTGACCCGGACAAAGTCCGCGCTATCGTTGACGCCCCTCAACCAAAAGACGCTTCCGGAGTAAAGTCTTTCCTCGGACTTGTGGGATATTATGGAAATTCAATAATTGGTTTGGGAACTATTGAAGAACCACTCCACCAATTAATAAGGAAAAACCAAAAGTTTCTGTGGACTGAAGAACACACAAAATCGTTCAACGAATTAAAGAAACGACTAACAGAAGCTCCGATATTAGCACACTTTGACCCAAATCTGGAGATCCAACTCAGAGTTGATGCGAGCGGTTATGCTATGGGTGGACATCTGTCCCAATCAGATGGTAAAACCACTCAATTAATATGTGCCACATCTAAGGTTTTTAATAAACACCAAATGAATTACTCAATAACAGAAAGAGAATGTCTGTCAATAATCCATTGTGTGGATAAGTTCCGGCAATATTTATACGGACTTAAATTTGTTATAGTCTCAGATCATTGCGCTCTTTGTTATCTGATGAAAGCACAAGATCTGGACGGCCGTTTAGCCCGTTGGGCAATGAAACTCATGTCTTATGACTTTGTTATACGATATAATAAGGGCTCACTACATGGTGACGCAGATTTTCTCTCACGCCATCCTGTAGCGGACCTACCCGAAACGACGAACATCGCTTCAGCCATAACAGTGAAGGACTCTTCGACATTACACGAAAACTGTGTTTTGTCACTTCTGGAAGAAGACGATGAATTAGACATCACTGAAGAAGAACACATTCACCAATCTCTGGCACTTGCATTACTTAGATTCCAAATTCAAAGGAATTGTCCGGACTTTAGGACTTGGGAATCGCAAAATATTACTGAAGAACAGAAGAAAGACCCAGTCTTTGGTCCGATTTTAGACAAACTAATGAATTGGAACCACAGTTCTGCAACAGAAAGAAAGAGAATTTCCAGACTTTATCGCATGAAAAACGGAAAACTGTTCCGAAAGAGATTTAATAATAAGGAATACAACGAATTGATTTGTGTCCCACAAAACCTTATAAGAGAAGTGCTCCGCGATGGCCATGACGACGCCTATTCTGGTCATTTCGGTGTTAGAAAGACCTTTTGGAAAATCAGTCAATTCTTTTACTGGAAAGGAATGACAGTTGATATAGCAGGCTATGTACGCACCTGTGAGAAATGTCAATTCAGGAAACATAGAACAACAGCAATGGAAGGCTTTCAATCATCGATTCCCATAGCGGCGAATCCCTTTGAAACAATGAGTTTCGATTTACTCGGACCTTATCCGGAGTCTAAGTCCGGAAACAAACACCTATTGACAATTACGGATCAACTGTCAAAGTTTGCCATTGCAAAGACATTGCCAAACCAAAAAGAAGAGACAATTCTACCGGCCTTGGAATCAGTTTTTTATACATATGGTGTCCCTAAAAATATGATTTCAGACCAAGGTCCTAATATATGCGGCGGCTTATCAAAAACCCTGCATAGTTCATGGGGTATAAATCATATAACTACAACTCCATACCATCCGCAAATGAACGGTCAAACCGAGAATTTCAATAAAACGATTCAGACAACACTCGCGACACTTTGTCCAGAAGACAAATCGCTTTGGGACTGTTATGTTGATCCGGCAGTGTTTGCGTATAACAACACCATAAATGAAACGACCGGATTTACTCCCTTGGATTTAGCACTGGATCAAAGGACAAAAAGCCCTCTCGCGAAGTTACTCGGGTATGAGGAACTCCAAGTCTCTTCATTGTCAAGAGAAGAAAAGCTGAAAAAAGCAAAGGAAAATATCGAAAGACAACAAAAAAGAAATCAAGAAAGAGTCAATAATTCAAGACTTCCGTCGAGACTAAGAGTTAACGACTTAGTTCTGTACGAATACAAGCCATTAAAGATAGGCAAAGGCTCAAAATTGAATTATCGATTTCTGGGGCCGTTCATCATCACAGACGACAAATCTCCCACTAATTTCCACATAACAAACTTATCTGGTGATCACCGCGACTTCACTGTTAACAAGACAAGCTTAAAGAAGTACTTTCCAAGAAGTGATTTCAGACTTGTCTGTGAAGTACAAACACCGACTACAGGCGGTGCTCATCAAAGCTAAGTCACAGCAAATCTGAGCGCTATTGCATAATCAAAATTCCAGTACAACACAAAGCATAAGCGCTTAACTCTCCGTAATTTCAACCCTTTCTTATCATAAATTTTATAACTTACTGTTTATTCCTTTATTCACTTTCTCTTTTTCTCATAGCCTTTTATTTAAACCTTTGTCTGGAAAACACCGCCTAAAACATAATAAGTTTCTTTCTTTATTTTCTTCACTTCTTCTTTTTCTCTTTACAATCCCAAGCCTGTTGTGTATTAAGACTTTTTTTTAAAGTTGGACCGCTTGACACCAGAATTATTTATGTTTCCTCAAATATTATATAATCTTTAATTTGTAGTCTATTTATTTAAAATTTTCTGTCAGATAATGAATTTCGCCTCAATTTATAATATTCTGTTTCTTTTCCTCTTCACAAAAGAATTAAAAATAATTTATGAATTCCCAACTCAATCATGAAATTGATTTTAACTCTTATAAACTTATTGCTAACGATTTGGATATTCATTTAATATCTGCCTTTAAAGTGTAAACATCAATAATAATCATGTTTTCCAATAATAACTCCAATATTAATACATTGGATTTGGTTAGTAAGTCTGCTAAAGTTGTAACAAAAAATGGAATAACTCGTCTAAAAATACAATTAACTTTTGAACAAGTGTTGGAATCACCATCTTCCGGTGTTACTCCTCAAAAGAAATCCAAATTAAAGATTGATTAATTGTTTCAATGAGTTGTCACGAGTTTTCTCTTTCTTTGGATCTAAATATAAGTCTATTTCTAAATATAAATACTTAAAATAATTTAATCCAAATTATATATAATTTCTGAATTCAAATTCAGCGCCGAATCTTTTTGGCGCCAAAACTGTTTTGGCGCACATTTGATGCCCGAAAACACCTCTACTAATAAACGTCACAATAGTGAGCGCTTTGTTTTCATTCGTTTCCAAACGTTTTTATTAACTCTTAAAATAATATTTAATTATATGATTAGTAATTAACTCTTTTAATAATTGGATTATTTCTTCAAATAAGGTAAAAATATCTCATCTAATATAAGTTTTATCATTAAAATCTTAATCTATTGATAATTTAAAGCCTATAAAGTTATAAACACTGCTATTAATTGTCTTTTCCTACGATTCATATATATATTTACTTCAATTTTGTCTTCTTTTATATATATTTATCTCTAAATTGTATTAATTAAAATTTGTTATGTAAATGTTGGTCAGAAATGCCTCCGAAAGTGAAAACTCCGCAATCGGTTTCACGATTTTTTCGGAAAACGGAGGAACTGACAAAAGAAATCATTGCCATCAGTAATGAAAAATTGGGTGCTTTGGCCATAAAAACACTGAACAAAACAGACCCGAAGAGTCCGTATTTCGGTCTTTCTTGTCGTTGCAATAAGTGCGAAGATTGTGTCACATTTAAAGAATTCATTACCAAAGGCGCGGATGACCCAAAGTCCGCACAACATATTATGAACGATCTGAAGGAGAAGTTCGGCGATGTCCTAAAGACCGATGAATTGACTTATGTCGTCGCTCACGCCTACAACAGATATAAGTACAAACCGGTTTGGTATTACGACCGCACATCAATGATCCGGCCATATGGTAGAGCTGACCATATGTTCCGTGAAGAGCTCATTGAATTCTATGGCGGAGCTGCTTCTCAAAAACGAGCGCTAAGAGAAAGGCCGGAAATATTAATACCACCGGAGAGATTAGAAGAATTACAGGAGATTAAAGTCAATCACAGGGATAAAGTGATTGAATGGAATAAGGCAATTATGGCGACACCGCGGATGAAACGTTACATACGACTCAACCGCACGAAACGCTCCAAAGAAGTGAATTGGGGTCAAAAATCAATTCTATCGGCAATATGTGTCGATTGTTCACAAATTGTTTTATATGACGCCATTAAATGTATATTTCCCGGCGATGAAGGAAACTCGTTATCACAGATGCGACACCACAGATGTTCCTTCAAATCAAGTCAAATAACAGAACACGATGTCCTCTTTGGAGTGGATCAATACCCGTGTCAAATACACAGCTGCGGCAAACATAAGGATGGCAAAGGCCAAGTAAGAAACAAAGTCGACGATATCCGGATATTACCCAAAGAGAGAGATATTGCGCGGATTTTAACGAATGTTTGCTTTTGCGACAAATGCGGTACTTATCTATTGGCTCATATTTTCAAAGTTCACGAGAAGGTCTGTGACGGCTCGTGGAATAATTTCGAGGTTTCCCCCGCCGATTACGAAGTCGGAAAAGGCCGATTTGTGGATCCAAACTTTCCAGAACATAAATATGTGTTTGATCCACCGAAAGACATCAATATTATGTTCGTCGAGGAAAACGAGACAATAAGTCTGGGAAAAACCAGATTAGCTCCGGAGCCAACTGTGGCGGTGCCGTACTCGGAGTTTTACAAAATTGAATATGAAATCTCTTTCGACGACATAGACCGCTGGCTGAACGACCAGAATTTTGACGGCTCTTTCTATTATTTCCTTTATTATCACGACATCTCTTTCCCAGAAGATAAATGGGGCACTGCGGCCCATATCAGAGCCACACAACTCGGACTTACTATTCGTAAGGCAATTCAAAAATATCCAAAGATTCCAGTCTTTGAAAGAATTGTGAAAAGACATGAAAATGGAAATAAAGGAATTGGAATCGAAGACATTGCAGATGCCGACACCCCTGACGACGACTGTGAGGAAGAAACAGTTGAAAATGACAGCGCTCTGAACCCCAACGTTTCAAAGGATAGTATAATCACTGCGTCGTCGGTTGTGCCCAAGTCGCCGATTTCGAGTCAGACAAACTCCGGAACCAAAAATTCGGAATTTGATTTGGAAGATAATGATACGCAAAACCCAGAATTTGATTCAAAGACTGACTCAGAATCAGACGACGAAGAAGGCAATCAGTCGCCCCAATCTCCGGACATACTGGAAGTCGACAAACCAATAATGGATAAGTTTTTGACCCGAGTCAGAGATGCGGAATCCGGTTATAAGTCTGCACAAGAGGAGGTAAACCGACAAAAGGAAGACTTAATGTCACTTCAAAAACAACTGGACAATAAAGAACTGACAATCATAGAACAAAGATCTCAAATCGATAATAAGGACTCAATTATAAATGATCTCAAAGTAGAAATTGATGATAAAAACGCCAGAATTGAAACTCAAAAATCAGAGTTACTTCAACTGCGAGAGGAATCCAGGAAACTCAGATCTACTATTAATTCCCCTCGCGATATATTTGCAAAGTTGTCGGTTTCTGAAATGATTGAAATCGCAGCCCAAAAATCGAAGGTACCGGAGCCCTCACAAGCTACCCCTGCCGCTACGGACCTTTCGTTGAAAACACAAGACATCGGTTTAACCCCAACATCGACTAATCCGATTGTGCATTTAAAACCCATAACTCTGGCTAACAAAAAGTTCTTCGATTCCTCTGAAGTAACTCCGGAACAAAAGAGAAAGGATTATAATAACACTAAATCAACCAATTCGGAGAAGAAACAAAGAATTGGGAAGAGATATAACCCTTTCGATGACCTTACGGAGACCCCAATCTTCACAGGAGGTTCGAAAAATGTGAAAAGCAATTCGGATCTGTCAGCAAAGTCCGGAACAAAATCCTCAAAAACTAAAGCCAAACACTGATGAATGAAAGGAAGTCCGACACAATCAACGATCTCTTATCATTTCATTCTCTAATATTCTACTTTTGATTACATTTTAGTATTACTATTGCTATAATTATTTCGGACTTACTATTATTAACAATTATTTGTGTTTAATATTTATTGATCTCAATTAACGTCTTTTCCACTCCTTATTATAAGAATTTTAATTTTAGACATTAATTACAATTAATTATTTTGTTTCATACTTTTGTGAAGACTACTTTAATAATTTCCAGATTTAAGTGATTCAACAAATTGTATAATCGGTGACAACTCGTGAAATAATTATCTCTTCTGTTTTTAAATAAATAAATCGTTTTATTCCTTAAATACAGTGGTATCTTATAGCAGACTTACTTTTGAGAGGCCTTCCAAGTTATAAACATTTTCTTCAATACCAGCCTCAGATTTACTTCTGTTCAATTTATGGAAATAACAACTAATTCTATTTTAAACCGCTTTTTTGGTATTTATTATAATTTCATTATTTCCTAATAGTTTGCTATTTAGCCATCGGTCGCTTACGGTGTTTCTTTTGAATTCCTGTAGACCCTGACTCTGTTCCAGACTCTGTGTCTTCTGAAAGGGGGGGGAAATGAAACACTTGTCCGCTAACTCCGGCTTTACTCTACATTAATGGACGCGGAGTTCTCTCATTTAATAACTTCGACAT
>JAQGBD010000555.1:0-27717 GCA_034698165.1 Punctoribates punctum | reverse complement strand
GCAATCATTTATTTAACATCAAAGTTAATAATAATAATCTTGCAAAAATCCAGATCAATTTATTTAAACGATCGAAATAGGTTTTAGGTAAAAGATATTGGATTATCACAGAGAAAATTTTCAAAAATAAAATGTACAGGTCTTTTTTAATAGACAATTGCTACATTATACTTGAACAACCTGGATGAATTATCCAATTTGAACTACTACGATTATTATAATTATTGAGTTTTATGATGCGAGATATCTTTGTCGTAAGTCATTTGAATAATTTTGAGAAAATATACCGCCATTAGAAAGATGAACTAGATAGAAAAAATTTGTTTAATAACTATGAGCAAGGTAACTTTTAAATACTTCAAAAAACATTCTATAGTTGACTAAACCCACGGAAAACACATGAAAACCGATTCGATTTTTACTCGACTTTTCAAACATTGAAATGATCTGAAAAAAAACATTTATTCAGTTTTTCAATTCATTGTATTTTTAGTAAACCTTTATTTTGGAGGAAAGAGATACCCATTGAAAGCATTTTTGATGTAATAATGTTTTTAATAATTTTAGGGTTTTCTTCAATTCATAGACCAATTGAGAGCAAAGGCTTATTGTCAGCAGAAATACAGTTAACCAACAAATGCATGCATACAGAAATAGGAGTCGAACAACCAGGGATAATTCAGAGTAAATTGCGATAAATAATGTGATATCGCAAAATGCAATGGTAGTGGCCATCAAAATAAGCAGATATTGTGACCAAAATATCTTATTATTGATTTGAATTTCCCGATGAAGTGAATCAAGTTTTGACAACATTTTAATTATCAGACGAATTGGTATTAAATGTCTTCTGTTTAATAGACATTCGTTGAAAAGTTGATTCATATCTTGTGCTTTGATTATCAGATAATAAACCACTGAAGAGAAGTAAACCATATGATAGACGAAGAATATACCAAAATTATAGCCATAAAAGAAAAAATGAACCAGATACAAAAAATTCAAGGTTAAAAAAAGATGAGGTTCTTTAAATATAAGGTCATGGAATGGATTCTGCATGATGGAAAATAGAAATGAAAGAGCAGTGGCCCATCCGAAAGAAAATGGCAGTACTTTTGCACATTTCAACAATACTTCCATTCTTTGCAAATAGACTTTCAGTTGTTTTTCATCTTTGAGTCCAATACTGTTCGGGGAAAGCCTTCCCGACATCATTGCGTTCAGGTTTACGTTCAGTGGATTCAAACCTCTCTTATAATACCAATAATTAAGTAAAATACAATAAATTGTGAAAATTGAGTCACAAATTAAAATAGAGTTAGCATGGATCCTTGCGCCCAAGAACTCACCTACGTCACCTATTAATAAGGCTTTCCTTTCTCTATCTTCTTCATAATTAAAGGACAAAGAGCAAACAGTTTTCAAAATCATAAGAAATGCAGTCATAAAAACAATTAACGGATTCTGTATTTTCTTTCGTTTAACAGAACTCACTCTGAAGGAGGAAATACCAAATCGGTAGAAGTGAGTGCCCGCCGATGGGATGCGAAGAATCTCAGGTAGACATTTATCCAGGTCTAGTTTGATATCTGGGAAAATCTTCATTTGGAACAGAATAGTTCTGAAATTTTTCAAATTTAAATTAAAACGTCTGAAGATATGAACCGCTGTTTGATATTTAGTCAGAATATTATTTCAAATAAACTTCAATTTCTTGGAAACTAATTGAAGTTATTCACGAATCGTTTTAATAAATTACCTATTTCAACTTTCAAATAACAAATATAATGATTCAAAAAAGCAGATCGGATAATCGATAGGAATCATATCTTGCATGTTTAAAAATTTAATTAACAGCAGAATTAATTTCAAGATTCTTTACTCAATGTCAATGAATTGAACTTTAATTTTATAGTTTTATAGAAAATATTATTATCTGATATGTAATTTGAAGTTAGAGAGACAGGAAAGAAGAAAATGTATTTAACCTAGCTTACGATTTAGGTAATTATTGCAAATATTTCCATAAAACATCAAGAATTTATATCAATCATATCGAATATTTTTTAGTTCTAGCAAATATACTCAACATTTCCCTGTTTACTTTGAATATAATGAACCTAGCTCAAATGAAAATCAATTAATCTATTTAATTAAGGCATATAATTGAGGACAAAAGCAAATTAGTTTAATTCAATTTATTGCTCACTAATTATAGTCCCCAAAGATTTTTGCCTCAAATTCTCATTAATTAAAAATAATTTTTAGGCAAATATGAGCCAAAAAATTATGAATTTATCGTCTTTTTGACGAAAAAATTCCTTAATTCTAAAAATCCGAGAATCTTGTGAATCAACAAAAAATTAGTGATATTTTTAGAGAAGGAGCACAACATTAACAGAAGCCAAGAGTCTATGAAAAATGTAATCTTTTTCGGATGTGTTGCTTGCTTATTCTCTGATCATATTTGAATTGATTTTCTTGGTCTCAAAGTTTACATTCGTTTCATAGAATATTTATCTTTCGAGATGAGAGTCTGGAAAACAAGTTAAACATTGAATGGACTCAATTTCTCGGATGAAATCAAAAATAAATAAATTTTATTTCGAAATTGTGTTCACTTTAGTCCCGAAACTCAAGTCTTCGCCTTTCAGAGCGAAAAACGCTTTTTATTTGACTTTTCAAACACTAAATATCTTTCAATTAAATTCAGTTTGGATTTCATGTCGAGAGTGGAAAACATTTTTATTAACCAAGAAATCCATTCCTGGGTTTCAATGCTTCAGATTTCATAGTTATATAATTAACTCAACTCTTACGGGAAGTTCAACAGCACTCGACTACTGACGGGGAGAACAGGGAGACAGAGAAATAGATGAATCAGTGCTTCAAACATCCCATGGTAGGGGTGGCCAAGGGGTAATCAATTAATTATCAAACAGATAGAAAATTCAACTTGGTAATAGCGGGTTGATCGGGTAACTTCTTGTATTAGCTTTTGATCTAGCAATTTCTTGAAAACCTTGCTGGAATTTATTCAATTCAGTGGAAAACCCTGAGCATCGCATATCTCATACATCAGATGAAGGAAAACATTTTTTGACTCATCTTTTTCTGTGATTATTATCAGAGATATTCAGTTCGTTAGCGTTAATAATAACGTTGTTTAACACTTATGTCTATAAGAATCCGATTCAAAGCAAATGAAGAGCCGGTCCTCTAAATTGAGAGCACAGTTATGTAACGCTTATTAAAATCGTAAATATGAGCACAAACTGAGAGACCATCTCTTCAGAGAAAGTTCTCCATAAAAATGTCTTTTCTTATAAATAGTAACTCATTATTCATATTTCCGGTGCTCTTCATATTCGCCACAAAATCATGTATTTTGTGTTCAATACAAGAATTTTTGAGAAATTTTTTCTTACGTTTTGTGAAAAGCGTTTCAAAACAAGTCGTCTGACATAACATTTCTCATAAGGAGTATAATAAAAACGGCAAATATTTCATCTCTTATTCAATATTATTATTAAATCAAAAGCCAACGAATGCTTTCACTCAAATCACAATTCAATGGAGTTTTAAAACTGAAGAAAAAGATTATTTATATAACAGGAAACGAAAATTTTTTCTTCTCCAAGATATATAATCAAGTTAAACTCCGAATGTGGCCAATTTAATTCTTGCTCCAATTCAATAATATGCGGCTAAATTGAATTTGGATTTGATAGAACATTTTGAGGGGAAAGAAATCTCAAAAAATATCTCTCTTTGAAAGGACTTTAATGTTATTTCACCGAAAAAAATGTAAAAACGATTTTTAAGTGAAATCTTTTTTTTTGTGTAGACTTTCTTTTAGGACATGTTTTCAAAGCCAAGAATAGACACAAAAATAACAGATTTAAGACAATAGAAAAGGGATAAGACATGTGTGTAAGATATGTGTGCATACTATAGCCATTAACACTGGTAATGATCAAGCTCATCCAAATTGGATTATCATGCAATGGGAAATAATTGAACATGGGTAAAAGCAGGTGAATGTTTTCCAAAAAACAATCTTGTCACTCTTGAAAAGTCTGAAGTTTAAATGTACTAGAACATGAAGGTATCCCTTGATCATCTCAGAACTAACACTATTTTGTAAAAAAATCCTTTTGTCACAAACTACGAGAAAATGTTAGACTCTTGGTATGTATATATGTGAGCGAACAGAATGTTTTAGAAAACAAATAGTGACTGTCCTGACGTCTCCTCAAAACATCGGTAAAAAGTATTTTTCAACGTTTTTTGTCTCACAAATTATCCCTCTCTTCAAACACATTAACAGTTTTTCAGGAAAAAAGTTCTTTAACTGAATTCCGAGTATCGATCGCTCAGACACTGAAAAATCCCAGTTTTATATCAAATGATAAAATAAGCGAAAAATATTACATAATTTTTAATACATTTTTTTATCAAAGCTTTAAAACTGATCGATAGCTAAATAGGACCTGAATTGAGAGGGTTTGTGTGTGAGAGAGAGAGAGAGAGAGAGAGAGAGAGAGTGAGAGAGAGAGAGAGAGAGAGAATGTAATTAATGGGAACTAATATTCGGAACCAAAGCCTAAATAAAAGTTCTTTATTTGAAATGTTTTATACATTCGAAGGAAATATAATTAAATTCATTTATCTTCAGTACAAACACCAAAAGAGGTGGAAATAAGACTTGATTTCGATTCTGAGCTGATTTTTCTAACTCCGAGTTTTGTCAATAAGTTAGAAATCAAAAGCAACGAAAAAAAACTTGAATTTATGGCATCAATAGAATTGTGAGTGAATTTCTGGTATAGTGTCTAACAAGAGGGACGACTCTCTCTCTCTCTCTCTCTCTCTCTCTCTCTCTCTCTCTCTCGCACTACATCTCTTCCGTCAGAGCTCTCGGAATACAATATTATTTTTCTTTTTTTTTCTCGAGTATTATATAAGAGATATAGAGAATTAAATAGAGAGAAATAGAGCTCTGGTATGAGTGAGAGCCGGCTATTTGTGAGCTACTGGTGACAAGAACAAATTATCTTCCTATTTCTACTATTGCTCTCTCCCTCCCGTTCCTCTGGCCTGTGCAGATGGCATGTGCGGAAGTCAAATTGTGAAAAATGAATTCCAAGTTCTAAATGAAATTTTTTCATTTCTTCTTTCTTTTCATTCTGTGCGTTAGTGCCGGTGCTCTACACTCTGGCGAATGATGTGGTCCTCACTCCTAACCAATACTTAAGTAATTTTTGGAGTTTTTCTTTCAATTTATTACAATTATTTTTCTTTGGCTCCTTTCAAAAGGTACGGAACGAACGGTTATTAGGGAACGCCATTTGAATAGGCAATTATTTAAGCTAGCTACTTATGCTCACAATGGGCCAAATGTGAATTGAATATCATTTCGCGGCTCATTAGTTCAGTTTCGACGTCGGCCTATTCCCAGGAGCAGTTCCTTTTACGATCGCTTCTGACATATCCAGGATCATTTCAACAATTTGAAATTGATCCCTGCTAATTCCATTCACTTATCAATTCAATGGATATACTTATCATTCAATAAATTTTGATTCTATTAAGGTTATTGAAAAATTGCATTGCTTATTTAGATTTTTGGTAAATTAAAGACCTTGCTCATCTCAGAATTGGATACAAAAAGAATGAAATTCTATGGAAACTCAATTATAGGTTAGATTTTGGCAGAAGGTGTTTAACTTTAATTATAATTAGATTGTGCAAGTTAGTCTGTTAGCTTCATCAAATTAAAGTAAGACAAAAGCGATGAGCCAGCAACTCCAGTAATTCGTACTTTATCATCACCAGAGAACTTTTTTGTGGCTTAATTCTGTTCTATTAATCCGTGTGCGACAACTCCTACCGTTACGGAGAGGAAAGTGTAAAAAGCAATACATCACCAGTCAGTGCAAAAATAAGCAAAGAGAATAAGACCAGGGTAATCACGCTCTCCATAATATGGGTGATTTTAGGAAAGGTAAACTTTGTTTTAATAATGAAACTTGCTAGCTCAAAATTTCAAGAATAAAGTAATAAGATTTTTAAATACTACATAAAATCTATGAATTACTGTATAATGAGGTTTGAGTTGAAGCCGTTCCTCGTGAGGACTCCTCCACTAAAATAAGAGAAATGAAGTCTTCGTTTCAACATATAGTGAGTGATTGGAAAACGAAATTAACTGAAAAATGTTTTACGATTTTTTCTCCTCGACTATAAAACTTGATATTACTTGTGATCAGTGGCTCGACGTTTGTGTTCAATAATAAACTGCTATTGAATTGAAGTTAACTATTAATCAATTTTTTTCGTTTAATAATCTGTTTTTGTCACCGATTTTTAGAGTATCGATCTATTGATAGATTGTCTTTTTGGTGGAGCACACCATAAAAAACTAGTGCTGTTTGCGTGCAGTGATGCCTGAAGGGAGTGATCATTAAAACAATTTTATTCTAATTGTCATTGGTGATTCATAATTTACCAACGTTATAATTTTAATTGCTGCTATAACTTGTTCAATCAATATCAATTTTCTATCAAGGAACTTTTTGAATTAAACATTGAAGTAAACAATTATTATCTAGCATTATATAATAAGTTTATCAAGAATATAGTGAATTTTATATCCAGGATAGAAATTTATCAATTAATCAGTAAAAGCGGACTACTCTTTAAGCCCCTTTAATTTGATTGTCTGTAAATTGCAAGAACAAACTTTAAAACCACAATTCCAAATGATGTGCTCATTGGAAGATAGTATCCAACTCTGGCCGACACTGACTGCAAGTCAGAGACGTTTCCCAAAACTTCTTTCGTTATTTATTTTTACTCTTTTTTTCAGTGGAAAGTAATGTTCAGTAATTGAACAAAACTTTTTTGATTCCTTTCCTAACTTTGCTCTCAATTTTATTTCTATTGATCTCTTGATCTTTGAGTTGAAAACAACTTAATATTAGAGCTCAAACTTAACTTTTATACAGAGATCAGACGACGAAATACTTTGCCTCCACTCAGGCTATCATTTGACAGTATATCTCACTATTGATACAAATTATTTGAGCCAAACGTTTCTCGTCTATCGATTGGCCAACAATTTAAAGTCTAATATAATTGACTTAAAAATGTTTTATAATTGAATAAAGAATTTGAAGTCTTTTTCGTCTCTTCTCTAAACTCGTCTTCAAATTGTATAATAAAATAATTTTGAGTTCGTTTTAATCTAATTTCTAACAGAAATAAGTATCAAAATTGAAAAGTTTTAGACAGAAATCCAACCAATTCTCTGATAATAAGAGCCTTTTGTCTGGAAATCTCATTTGTCTTTAACACTGAATTAATTGAATACATAATTAGATTTATTTTTACGATAATAACATCAGAGAAGTTATGAAATAGACTCTGAAAACAATTATATTCACAGAAATCTCTTTAATTTAATAGAGATATTAAATATTCAGAAATATGAGTCGGCTTTTGGTAGGAAGAGCTCAACTCAATTGGGGGACGCATACGAAATTCAGCGCCAAATGATTTAAATATTAGATTCAATTGACTTAGATTTCAATCTCTGATAAGAGATAACAGACTTTAATAGCAATAAATGAAAAGTTGTTTTTCAAAACTTACGTTCAAAAAGTGTTTTGTATTACAAGTCTTAAGTGCTTTAAATGAGTCGAAAAGGAGATGAAAAACAATTTTACAGAAGAGATGAAATGTTTTCGAGTCTTTTAAACGATATTTTCAAGTGTTTTCAATTAACATTTTTCATATAAATTCAGTTAAGAGTGAAATAACATTATATACGAAGAATGAGAGCCAAAAGAGGCCAATAAATGAGCGAAAGAAGAGAATTATTGCCAACAAATTTCAGTATCACTTTAACTGTTCATTCGTAAGATATTTTTTAATCTAATAATACAATTCTTGCTGAAAATGACTCCGAAAAGTGGATGAGGAAGAGTAGGGCTGAGTCCCGACGACAGTCTTAATGTTGGCCTAAGTATTGTAGAGTAGAGTAAAGAGTAAATAGATTTATAACGACATAAGTTATAACGACGACAATTCACAACTCTATCTCAATCTCTCGCAGTTTTTATTATTGTTTTTTCTTCTGCTGCTGTCTATCTCTGTGAGCACACCATAAAATGCATTGTCTGTGAAATGTTTTGACAGTTTATGTGTCGGAACAGAGATTCCCCGAAACACAACGAATAATGTATTCTTCACTTCGTTTATGTTATTTATATTACAATACTATTCAATGTTTATTGCCTTCAATTCAGATGAGAGCACTCTATGACTGCACATCACTGGCAACACATTTACGCGAATAGAACAGAATAGAGTCAATGGCCAACTGAATGGTCGGACACTGTCTACCAGTCCTTCAAATAGAGTAAGTCTCTGATCACCAAAACTATTGGAAAAGTCAAACGAAAAAAATGCAAAAACTATTCACTCGGTTCTGACTCTCGACAAAACTCAATGATCGCACAGACAGTGGAAGAGAGCAATGAATGAGCTGTCGGTTCCACAGCATCGCCGGTTATATTACACGCCAAGAGATCTGTTGAGCTCTTGCGCTCTTCAGACCAATTTCATAGCCCTTTCCCCCATACGATGCCATATGAGAGCACTGAATGAATGGCATAACAGAAATGTTTTATCTCTGGTGTTGTGTATGTCCTCTACTTTAGGCTCATCTCAAACTCATCTGCTATTCATGCAATCCTTTTCACTATACATACATACAATTTGTACGGCCTTTCCATCTGTGCTATCGATCTGTGCTTTTAGTGCCCGAAAAAGTTTACGTAAAGATTTCCACACTTCTGATTGCACTCAATCTCTGACCCAAACATTTATTTTTTGAAGTGTAAACTCGACTCCTGTGCTGTGCTGTACAGCCTGTGCCGTAACGATAACTCTCTGCAAATGTTTTGATACTTTAGTTTCACAAATATTAGTCAAAATCACTGAAAATAGTTTTGACAAAAAGTTCCGATAAATAGAGTTAAAGGCAAACAGAGTTTAAGGTACGCCTTACACAGGGAGGGGAACACCACACGAGTTCATCACTCAATCAAAAACATTTTTGTTGTTAGTCTTGTTGTCGTTTTATTCTTGTTTTCCATTCATTTAATGCATTTTTAATGTTCTTCACTAATACTGAACATTAGATTTGAAAAATTCAAATCACTTTTCAGTCACACATAGAAAAACTCGACACACGAGTAGTGCTCTCTCTCTCTCTCTCTCTCTCTCTCTCTCTCTCTCTCTCTCTCTCTCTCTCTCTCCAAAATCTCTCAAAGAGAACGTAAATATTTGATGACTTAATCATTAGATAAATATTATATAAATTGTAGAAAAAAAAATTTGAGTGAAAACGAATTTAATTATAATTTGAATTTTAATAATTAATGAGATTTTATCATAATTTTGCTTAAAAAATAAATTTCCATTAAAACGATGACTATATTTGATGAGCACTTCCTCAGCTAGAATTTGATCGGGGAATTAATGGGAATAATTTGAATCAAATGTGACTTGCATTCCATTCCATGTGACTGAGCAAGATCAAATAAAAATCGATGATTTTAGTCAAGTTTTCACTGAACTGAATGCTTGAACTTAAGTACTGATGAGTTGAATAACTATTAGATTAAAGATCTTTAGATGCGTTCACTAATGGGAGGAATACATGAAGATATAATTGAGAAAACATGGCTGACTTTTTACATCTGGGTCAAAAATAGATCGGCTTATTATTCACTAACATGTTATATACCATAATTCAATGGAGAGTTTTAAATGATCAAGGTGGCGGCGATTTGATTAGTGAATTTAGAAAAAAAATTGTGAGATCGGAGAAAGCAACTAATTAGTTGAATAAGCAAGCTTATTCTGATAAAAAAATCTTGAACAAGAATTTAACCAATACTTATTCGCGAAATTCTTGTACTTTAACTAGGTAATTATTATTATTATTATTACAATTGAATCGATTATAAGCGGAATCGACTGAAAATAGGCTAAACTCTGACATTAAATCGGGTTTTTAGTGACTCAGAAGTATTGCTATTATTGTGATTGTTATCTAATCTAATCGATTGTCGGATTCGACTATAAGTCAGTTCACTGTAATTAAAATCCATCACAAAATTCGTGACGAAAAGACTTTTCTCTTACTTAACTCAAAATGAAAGCTTTAACTCAATTACAGTGTTTTCGACTACAAAACTACACCAACTTATCTTTAATTCCTGTCTTTATGGCACAGGAGAGCCACTCCGAGGACAGGCAGAGGCAGATGGAGAGAGAGAGAGAGAGACCCATAAAAAGTGCACAAATGTTTTTGGAGAACAAAACTCAACTATTAATGAAGTGCTGTCTTTGCACAGAATTGAATTAATCTAGCATTTGGTCATTGGTTGCCAACTGACTGTTTATCAGCACTGGACTGTAGTTCCAATGGTAACCCCTGTTTGATATGCACTCAAATTAATGACAGAACAAAAAAGCAATCCTTCGGTCCATTCTTTGACCGAAAATCTCTTTCTGTGACTTAAGTATTAAAAACGTCTTTAATTAAACCCAAAAATTGAGCTCATCTTTGAGAACAGGACTACTGTCCTTCCAATTCAATGACAGAAATTAAGGCAATAAATAAGTTTAGTTCTCATTATTAAGAATATACTAATGTATTGTTTAATTTTCTATATTTGACCAAGAACTTTTCTTTGCTATATTAATGATTTTGACCAAGATAACAGTGATGCATTAACATGTGAGCAAAGGCTAGAAAGCTGTCCAAAACTTACACCAATCGGACGAACTTTATTTAGCAGTGGTTTGTAATTATCTTAAATAACGGCGATTATGAAGTGCTATCGCACAGCACTTACCTCACAGTTGCTGACCAGTGGTTCAAATGGATTATCCAATTGTTGGTTGAATTGCAAACCAAATGAAGAATTGTTAGGAATATTTGATATTTCATTTGAATTGTGCACAGAATAACACAATTTAAATTGAAATGTTCATTGATTTTGTTCTCAGACCATATTCTTGGTCTATAATTAATTGGTATTAATTCACAATTCATAACAAAATTCACATTCAATGAAACAATAAATAAGGAAAGGGTTGGAAAGTGCGCTAACTTTAATCAAGGGTTTCAAAGCCTGGATTACTGCAGAAACTGTTTGTGTAATTTGTTTAGGAATTTTTTGCATTCAAAAAAGGTCATTTGTTAGAAACGGAAAGTTACCTTGCTCAGTTACAAATGATGACATTTAATTGATTTCAAACTCAATATAAAGTATTTTTAATCTTTTAGTTGAAAATCAATCGATTGGTTCAATCAATACCTTTAATAATGGAAATCATTAGTACTTTATTGCAAAATGAGAAATATTTTCAATATTTTTGAATCATCTGGGTTATTTAAAGTTCAGTTATGGTTAATTAGGCGCAAATTGATGTTATTCTAAAATACTTCTGAATGTATTGTGAATGATCTTGGCCAACTTATGCATCTCGGCTTCAACTCCACCCAAATTAGCCAATAATGTCATTACAAAATCATCTTCAGGTCTGACCACAAACAGATAGGAAGAGCCCGATGTCTGACCACTATAGCCAAAGACCTTGGATAGGGTCTCATTCTTGTCAAATAGCATCCAACCCAAACCTAAGGCAAAGGGATAAAAGCAATTGAACTAAATATTAAATACCAGACATGGATTAATTTCGTTAAATCTTATTTATCCTGGTTAATTTAGCCACCAGACATAAATTGGTTATTAGCAGACAGAAATAATCTAGGATATATTTACCATAATAAATATCCTGATTAGTCGGATGCTGTGTTTGACGGCTAATAAATTGTCGAAATGTGGAACTATTTATCGTCGAATCTGTTTATGAGACAAATATTATTAGATTTGAATTATTTTCTCAAAAATCCATTACTATTGCGATAATTAATTATTAGTTTAACACTAAATAAATAGAAAGAAATTTTCAAATAAATATTTCATTCGTTTGTAAATCCAATTCAGAGACAGATTTCCTTCCAATGAATGGATAACTCATCTGATTATAAATATTCGTAAATCATTTTCACCACTTTTCTAATTATTCTACTTTTGTTCAAGGGAGATTTATGGTGTTTAAATTTGGTATGGTAATTGCTTCCTTGATTAATTGCTAGGAGTAGGATTAGTAATTCGGAATTACCAAGTTTATTATTGTAAATGTCGATTACTCTTCTGCCAAACATCAGTACCTCGGCTAAGGTGGAGGTAATGGCAGAGGAGGGCCAACAACTCACTGGGATCTCGTCTTCGGAGCCATAGTTTTGCAAATTTTTGCCAACTTTTGTGTAATATCGCACAGAATAGGGAACTATTGACTGTTGTCTCTCCAGTTCTGTTGAAATCAGATTAAACTTACGAAACATGAATTGGTTGAGAGCTGTGGAGAAGGTTTGGTTTAAAACTGAATCCGACTCAAGTCTATCGAGGATTATATCCCAGGCAAGTGCTGACGAATAAAATCTGAGCTTTTCTTCAGAAAAAGGTGAATAAAAAATATCGAGATATTTATCGCAATAAATGTAGGGTTGGCTCGAATTTGTGATTTGGATGACCGGTATTTCAGACATCAATTGTCTTAAAGTGAATTGGTAAGATGCGTTGGAATTTTCGTGTGCATGGTAAATTTGAAGATATCTCTCATTGAAATCGACGTCTGTGATGTATTCATCCAGGGTAACTTTTCCCGAATCCATTAGGGATGCGATCAGTAGTGAAGTCATTGATTTAGTTATTGATCCCAAACTGAAATACGGAATTAATTTTTGATTTTAAAAAGTTTTTACAAGATTATAATTTAGAATCTAAGTTAATCTACCTCTCTTTTGAGATTGGATGACCTAGCACAACATAATTGCGTTAATAAATAATTTTTGCCTTAAATAATATCTCTTTAATCCAACAAATCTTAAGATATTTTGATAGCACAGCATATAAGAGATGTTTCTAATTGTATTCGTGAGGAATTCCAATCATAAAAGTCAATCATTGGATTGTTATTCATTATGGCACAGAATGAAAGGCCTATCGATAGGCGAGTTTTAATATGAGAGCTCACCATAAAAGATATTTGTCAGACATGTCTCCTGAGAATCACAAAAATATTTCTCGAAAATCATTTTTGTTGTGAAAAATGACCTCTTCTTCAATGATTGCTAAGATATTTGCTTCAAAAGTGGATTCGCATTGAAAGGAAGGGACGGAATCGATGTTCAGAATATTAAACATAACCTTTACGTCAAGTTATATGGAATTTATTCTGAATCAATTTTGCTCAAAATATATATTGATATTTACAAAGTTCAATTCAATTTTCAAAATAATTGGAGAGAGAGAGAGAGAGTCAACCCCTTTAACCCCATCTATTCATTTGAAAGTATTTTTGTGGCGAATAAATAATATCTTTCTTCAAGTGATAAAAATTTTATCAAAAGTGAATTTTTGGAAAAGATTTTTGACATATTTTGTGTCAAAAAATTCCATTTTGTCTGAAAAACAGCAAAAACGGTATTTCATATGAATCTGAATTCAGTCGGTGTACTCGAAAAGCACTGGTATTTCGATACTCTCTGAAGGAATTGAAAAAACCGTTTGTCTATTGGGATGTTATTCCTGAGTCTAATAATATTTTTAAAGAGTTTTGGCAGCTTTTCATGATTGAACGCCTGCCTCTCTCAATGTCTGTCCCTTCTGTAACTGTCTCTGCTCTTAAAGAGCAAAGAATTACATATTTATATTGAAAAATAGAAAAATCTTTGATAAATAAAAATACTTTTTATTTGTGGAAAAACTATTTTCTGGTTAAATAATAATCTGATACCAAAGCAAACCTAAATCTTGGCAAACGTCTGGGTCATTATTTAGCACTAATTCGTCTATAAGTTGAAGGAATAATTCAAATTATGGGCAAAACAGATGAGAAAATCGTTTTCTTAAAAATTCATTCAATTGTTTTGATATATATTTTGAACGCCTTTTTTGTTTGAATAAAACCAAAAATAAGAATATGTTTCATAAAATCCAATAATAATAATGTTTTTGATCTCTAATTCAAATTCAAAGACATTCAGATAATTGATTGATATATAAATCGGAATAATATTCAAATGAATGAGATTTTTATTATTAGATTTTTCGGGAATCATATTATGATTTTTGATATGAGTTTCACGAATATTCTGTTCACAAAATAAAGAATAATATTTATGTAATCATAACCTGAATGCCGAGTGTTTATGACATTTGACTCCATTCTGGAGATCTGAATATCCCATTCCTTCGGTCCACAAATCGGTGCCATTAATACTAATGCCGACCAAAATGCACGGAATATTCAAAGTGTTTCGCATTAGTTCGATGGAATTCCTCGATTTAACAACCAGGGAATTTATTCGCTCCTCATTAATGAAGGGCTGGTAGTTAAGGGCCGCATATTCTTGATTTCGCTGCCAATGACTTTCACTCGCATTACAATTAACTGAAGATTTGGGTAAAAAATTGATTATTTATTTCAGTTTCACAAGTAATGACCAAGGTGGTTGAGGTAGAGTCAAAATACTCCCTGCTATACCCCTTGATGTGGGTTACCTTGATCATTACTGTTTTCATTTTGAAGATTTGGTGAAAAATAAAAATAAACCTGATTTCTGGCATTCCTTTGAAATCAATTTTTGTTTCAACTGATGGTTTTGAAAGTAGATGTAAGAGACGATAGAAGTGCACAGAATAAGTGTTAAAATCAAATAAAATATTAAATGTATTTCACAAACGGTTTTGTTTTTAAGACAATTCATTCTAATGAGAGAGAAGAGTGAAAATCAATTTTAATTGAATCAGAAAATTGTTGCCATAACTGACATAACTATTCCATAGCAATGACTAATTGCTAGAATATATTCGCTTTTATGGCTTACCTCTGATTAGTGTCGGGATTTGGATCATAGATATTCATGAAATTGTGGTATTCCTCCAGACATTAGCCACATATCAAAAACAAATCGCTCGGGAATTGCGATCAAAATAATATCTTTTTTTAATTGTTTACTACATTATACAGATAATGAACTTGATAAAATTACATAATGGCCAGTGTTAATGATAGGACCTTAACTAAAACGAGTTTATTGATTGCTTTTCCAAAGTGTTGCCAAAAATTCAAATTCAAAATTGCTTTGAAATGAGTTTTAATTGAGTAATAAACACAAAACGATGCTTTGCATGGATGAGTTCAAATTCAATGTATACCATTGAAAAGTTCAGCTGACAATGAATGTTTCAAGGATATTTCCTTTGAATGA
Organism: Punctoribates punctum; assembly: GCA_034698165.1. Lineage (NCBI taxonomy): Eukaryota > Metazoa > Arthropoda > Arachnida > Sarcoptiformes > Punctoribatidae > Punctoribates > Punctoribates punctum. The sequence goes on along the minus strand of JAQGBD010000555.1, from coordinate 12,293 downwards.
CAATTAATGTGGCATAAATGATATAGGTAATCCAAGTAAACCCCAATTTGTAATTTTGTTTATGAAATTATCTTGTTAATTTGATAATATCCGAGTAAAATCATGTTCTTTATTGTATAAAAAGAGATAATTTTAATTTACAGCTTATTTAACATATTTTTCAAAACAAATTATATCACATTTTGTGCGAAAATCATAATTGAATTGCACTTCAAAAGTGATTATCTGTTTATTAAACAAAATTTTTATAAAGTTTTTGTCAATTTTTATAAAAAATAATTTCGGTATTTAATCAAAAGACAGAAATCGAAATGATTTTGACAATAAATTTGTACTGTCTTTGAGTGAAAAGTTGGTGGATAACTGATTTTAGTTCAATTTTTTCTTACATTTCCTGAAAAAAGGTTTCCATAAATTCTATTACAAGACTTCAAATGAAAAGAAGTCTAAAATAGTCCGACATTTGATGTGTTAAGAGAGAACAGGGGAGGGATGAGAGGGAGGAGAGAGAGAGAGAGAGAGAGAGAGATAAGAATCACATTTTTTGCTGGTCTTATGGGGAGCTCTCGAACTGTCACTTCAATTACATGTCGAACAAAAAGATATATATTTTTGATATCAATCGATAGGAAATGTTATTCTCTTTTGAGACAATGTATTGAATAATAAAAAATATATTTCCAAAGAATTATTTGCGATTAGTTTCTGGGTTTTGAGTCAAACAGCGGTTTGCTGTACTTCAGTCACGACATCCGACTCCTAACAAATCAAACATTTTATTAGATTTCTCTCAAACTTCAACCCAAACCATATTTACATCAAATCTGTGTTGTGTTTGATGAACAACAATGCCTTCCCTTTCATAATAGAGGAGTTGATCCCTTAGGTCGCCTTCGGTCTGCAAAAATTAAAAGTTACTTGAGGCAACAATAAATGATCTTGTAAATATTTGCTAAAAACTGAATGAAAATATTGTTCTTTCATTAGTTTTATGGCTTTCCTTTGAATAACACGTTTACAATTTGATGCTATTCTAATTGTCCTTGCTAGTTTTAATGCATTTATAAATATCCTGGTTATTAAGTGAGTGTAAAAGTAAACATGTTATTATTTTGGAACTAGTACATAATGTCTCTCAAGGAAGTACCTTGAGTATTTTATTGATACAGTCGCCGTTGGGAAGGTATCCGTTGACTAGAATTGATTTCGGTTTCTGTTGTAAAACGTTTTCAATGACTGAATTCGCGGTTTGTGTTTGCATTTCGTTGATTATAAATAAATCCAATTTCGAGCCACTAATCGATTGTCGATCTGTTTTGCAAATCAAACAAAATATTAATTCATTTATTATTTCTTTGAAATAAAACTTTGAATTTCAGACCACAAGGAATGACATCAGGATTCTTATGTCTCTCCTCTCCTCCACTACTCGTGTTTTGGAGATTCATTTCCGACGAATGTATTGATTGACTGTAAAAACAATAAATATATTAATAATTTAAAATTATTCATAAAAAGGTGATTAAAAACAGACTTTCGTCGTATCTGTCGCTCCCTTTTGTCCTTTTCTTCGTCCTGTTGTTTGATTTTACAGATTATTATTACGATTAATATTATGAGGAATAGCGATAGTAAGGCACCGACTATTATGGCCAGAATCGGGTCGTAATCTAATTCTTGGTTCCCTGAAACTGCAATTCAAATCGTTTGGCATGGTGAGTTTATTGTCAAATAATTGAATTCATTTTTATATTGAATAGTACCTAGTTTAGTATTAACAGTGGACAGAGTGGAAACCGTCATCTTTTTTGGTTCACTGATTCCCTTGGAATTGATGGCAAACAAATTGATTGCATACTCAGTGCCAGAGGACAGGCCATTGATCAGAAAAAGCGGAGTAGTTGTGGAAACACTCAAATTCTTCACTATATCTGAGCCATAGTTGGCGTCGAATACTTGTGCGAAGAATGTCTGCTGAAGGCCGGCGCTGTCGCCTGCAATGCACTCTATGGACAGGGATGTCATCGTTTTATTGATGACCCCACAGGCTTGAGGTGGTTGGGGCGGAACGGCTGTAGTGATCAGGAAGAGACAGGGATGGCGTTGGAGTCCGATATCGTTTTTGGCCCAACAGGAGATCATTCCGAAGTCTTGAGCGCTGCGAACACTGAACGTAAGCTCACTGGACAGCCCTCTGGTAGCCGTATAACTAGTATTGAGCTCATAGTTATTGAATGTCCAATAAAAGGAAACACCGGCTGATGGCTGAGCCTCGACATCACATCTCAACTTTTGTGTCTCATTGATAGCCATCGCTATCTTCGTCTTCACGGATCTGTTCCTACAAATGGGTGAGTCTTCACAAACAGAAAGGAAACAATTAATTTTGATTCCCAATGACAATATTTGCTTGATCAAATTATAGCACCAAAATTATTAGGATAGTCACTTGGAAAGCGGGGTTAATTCTAGCTTGGTTAAAATGATTGAGGGAATAATGGGTGAAAAGATCTGAAAAGTTATTCTCATTAATAGAAAAAGCTTTGAAAACTTTTCACTACTTTTCGGGTAATTTTTGGATCATTTTTGTGAGTAATGTTAGGAATCAATGGCTTTAAAGTGGAAAAGAAAAATAGGAAATCCGTTTTGGAAACAATGGGATGAGAGCTCACATCTAAGGTCTAGCAGCACATCATTACTATGTCCGCGTCCTTCCAGGTTCTGAGCACTGCATCTGTACTTTCCTCTGTGCTCTGGCCTTAACTCCCGGATAGTAAGCGTTGTATTTGATATAAAAACACCTGAATTGGAGACGAAATTCAGATAAATAGTGGAAATAGTCGTCGACTTAATGGTAATTAATTTGTTTTTTTTGTCCTCTCATTCGTTGAGACAATAGTTTATTTACGAACCGTTTTGTTCATTATCTTCAATAATGGATCCGTTGAGCAAAAATTGAATATCACTTGCAGTGGGATTGGCTTTGATTGTGCACTCCATTACCGCCTCCGAGCCCTCTCCAAGAATCACTAATTTACTATTCTTGCCAATAGTCAGCGTCACTTTGGGGTCGTCTAAAGGGAACAGAATGTGTTTCCTATAAATGTCTTATGACTTCAATTCAAATTCATTTGAGAACCAATTGGCTTCTGAGGTGATCAAGATAGATTGGACAAACATTGTTGCCATTGTTTGGCTCAATTAATGAAAATAAATGAAGCATGCTGGAATTTACTGAGTCTCTTGAGACTAAATATTGGAATCCCTGGTCAGCCCTAACGATAGAGAATTATTGCGAAAATTATTTCTTCGGCTCTTAATTCAAATCTAATGGAAGTGAAACACGAATTGAATTAAAGCAAAATTTGATTAATTTTTTAGACAAACTCTTATACCTCGGTTATTGTTCTCTAGAGTGTCATCAAATCTATTCAGAATACTATACCTCATAGAAAATAATCCATTTTTTATAATCTAAATGTCATAAAGACTTTTATGCAATACTCGAGCGAATAATCAATAGAAGAGAGAGAAGACATAAATAGCGGAACATTTTTCGCCATCTCTGGCCTCAAATGAATGGCTCAATGATTTGTCACCATTTATGGTGTGCAGAGCACTTACAATAGACTTGCAATTCCCAACCGTCTTCGATATACTGATGCGATAGTCGCAGATTTTGAGCTCTACATATCAATAAGGAGGTGTCATCGCTGACTGTCGGCATCAGATTCAGAACACTTGTAGTCGTGTTTCCATCCGATGACACACTTTCTCTAAACGCAATGAAAGGGACAGACAATTGTTTGACAATAGTTTTCAATTCTGGGCTAAAAAGGAAATACGTTTTTTCTCTTTCTCTGTTGCGTTCTCAACAACATTGCAATCAAGCCTCAGGTCATTAATAGCTTTTTCGGTAGTCTTTCCGCTTATCTAACAAAAGGCTTCTGTAGTTCACACATGTCTTCAGTTAATAAATAAATTAGTTTTTGAAAACATTAAAAATCGATTGCAATTTGAGTTCAAAACACAACTAAATAGTAAATAAACATTAATTAAAAGACAATAATTACTGCGAATGTGTTAATTGTTTATTGTTTTTGAACCACAGAATGACTGCCGGAGGCCTCGAACCTAATGACGGGTCAAATATAATCAAAATTTCAAATGAATTTCCAATCCATGAAATACCTGATGCCTCGCAAATAATCTCTACTTTACGTCCGGCGGACAGAACAGCTCTCTTGGAGATAATCCGGACACTCGACGGAAGCACTGGATTTATTGCAAGAGTCAGATGAGAGACAACCCATAAAAATTGAACGACACTTAAATTGTTTTGATTTCAGTGATGCTCAAAGAGATTATTTTGAATAGACTTCTTTTCAATTAAGAGCTAGCTCAAATATAATTGAAATTATTATACCAGGAATATTTAAGTCAATTAAAAATTTATTTTTGAAAACTTTATTGAATTCGAAGACCTTGAGCATCACTGATTGGATTTAATTCGGAACAATTTATGGTAAATGAATTGGGCAATAAGCTTGGTTAATTTCTTACAGTTAATATCAATGGTAACGTAGGCCCGAATGGGTTGACTGTAGTTAAGAAAATTGTTTGCCTCACAAACAAACATCACTTGAAGATCGTTTGCCGACAATTTATTTATTATTAAATCGTTTTGAGCCGTTCCCGACTCACTGATTATGTAGGAGCCATCGATCATCGCATTATCGCGATACCAGTGCAGGGCTGGCGGTGGGCTCCCTATTGGTGTCCGATTTTTGATGTTGTTTTCGGTTATTATGTGTTTTGGGTTTATCGCCGATTTCGGGTCCAATCAAATGACGAAAATAACAATAGAAATGCGTTGAAACACATTAAACAAGAAATAAATCAGTGGATAAACATAAACACTGATTGAATGGATATCATTAAACTGAGCTTGGTAATCTGATATTCGCCAATCAATTTGATTCCCGATAATTCAGACAAATTGTCGTCTGATCCCATAAACCAACTCAAGATCTTAAATAAGTTGAACTAAACTATTCTCGTAATTCATATTAAAATAATTAGAAATAATAACAGATAACAACTTAATTGAGCCATTTTTCCTGGTATATTATACCAGGAGCAGTTAGTAAGAAAAGAAATCTTGGAAAACGAGAAAAAGTCAATTACTTCTACCCTGATATCAAACATATCTGATATTTAAGTGCTATTTATTGTTAACTTTATTTACTGTTTAAATGGTTTGAAACTAATCCCAAACAACAGTTTCGGCCAACAAATTGACTTCACTCACAAATTTGAGACCATTTTTATCAGAATTGCTATTAATGTCATATATTTTGTGCTGATATCAAAACAATTGAGTGAATTGTGTTTATCATCGGAACACTTACCGCCTTCTGCCAGACAGGTCACCATCACATCCATGTCCTGATTGTACGGTCCAATGAGTGTATTGGATACTGAAGTGCCGTTCGAGTCCCTGATGGCTATCGAACGCGGAGGCACTGCACAGGGCAAGGGGTCCGACAGACATAAACAATAAATCAACAAAACATTAAAATCAAATACTCGTCGTTTAACACAAATATTGAGATAAAAGACATTTGAAGTGAAGAAAAACTAAAATTTAAGGCCAAGTCTTCAACTGTGAAATATTTTCTGCCATTAGCTCTTGTAAACAAAGTCACTTATTGTGTACCTAGATAAATCATACTCGATTTTATCACATCTATTTTATGTTATCAAATCTTTTTGTTTTCAAAATTGTTGGTTTTAAAAAATCAACTTGGTAAGTTTAAACACTCTCCGAGAAGCTATGGTGATCCCACTCAAGAAGTGTGTTCTGTCGTTGTGTTAAGTAATTGAATACAAACACAAAACACAATAATATTGACAAATATTTTGTATGTGAGAAGAGTTTCCGATTATTTGTGATCTTCTTTTCTCATGTTTTTGCCCTGACACTATTCCTATTTGTATTTGCTCTGTTGCGATATCTAACCAATTGATAGGAAAGGCATAAGAATAAGAGGAAAGTTGTCTCCATTTAGAAGTAACACAAATGACTTCATTTCTATTGGTCTCAACTCAAGCGGTGATCAAAAAAGATTACTTTCGGTAATCGATGGCAGAAATCAAATATTCAAAGGAAATCTCATCTATAGAATGGTCTGTCCTTTCAATTCCTGATTTATTTTTGAAGACAAACCTCAGCGTAAACTCAGAATAGTTGGAAAACGATTATCAATACTGACATTAGAGGCGATCCTCACTTGAATTGCAAGAGTAATGCAATCAATTTTAATTTCACTCTTCATATCTTCCATCAAATATAACTCATAAATGATTAAATAGTTTTGTTGTTCTGTTGTTTGCCATCAATTTGTTGCCCAAATTATTCTGAGTTCAAGAGATTTCCTACTATTAGACAATTGAGCCATAAGTTTGATTCATTCCTATGTCAGTCCCAATCACTGACAGCAAAACAAGAAAAAAGCCAAATGAATAACAAGAATATAAATTCTTGTGTTCACTCGGAATACAATTGACTCTTGGATTCAGACCCACCGGAAGACAAACATTAAACTAATGGTAGAAACCATTTCCACAGAAAAAATGCTAATATTTTAGCCCAAAAAAAGTTGTGATTTCATAACCATTAGTCAGTTGAGTGACAAAATTAACAAGGCTATTCTTAGACTAAGCATCATTACTATCCACCAAGAACATTCTTTGATCTGTTTTTCGAGTCTTCCGACCTCTGAAATGTCTTAATGACACTGTACTGGAGTACAATAGTGAGAGAAGGGCGACAATAGACTCACCGATAACATTAAGGAAGACATGAGTATTCATTGTTCGGCCCCAACGGAAGTCGACCCGACATCTGTATTCCATGCCGTCGTCTTCTAAGACCGGATCAATTTTGAGCAGAGCTGGCCGTACGGACACATCAAAGGAAGCCCTGTTTCCGGCGAACACATCGTCTTTGAAATGAGTTGCGTTCGGCAACGGCTCCGAACGTGCGTCCAATGTGTAGATTGGAGTTCGCCAGGCCCCCCTATACCAAAGTATCAGGGTGATCGCGTCATCAGATCTCGGCAAGGTCACATTGCAAGGAAGCTCTGCCTTACTCCCAGATATTGTTCTCTGCTCAGGATAAACTAAAAAAACAAGATCATTTAAATTTTTAAAATTGATAACATTTTTAAAGCGGATCACTTTTAAATAAAACGAATTGCTGGCTCAAAATAAATGGCTCATTTTATGGCAAGTAATTCCAAGTAAATCCCTAATTCAAATTAAGCTTGGATGAGGAAATTTGGTTTAAAAAAGCAAAACTTCATGGATGACATTAATTTTCATTTAAGAAAATTCCTAATTTCCTCAGAAAATGGCATTTCTTAAGAAAACTATTCTCTCTATTCATACAAATGTTAAGCAAATGGGAATCGGATTTAGTTTTGATTTCTTTTATTTTTCATTTAATTTTTGATTTTTTTATTTTCGTTTAAGTCATAAAACTTTTCTCATTTATATTCATTGAGATTCTTAACAAATGTTTTTCATATTTTTCGCTCAAATAAATACCAGTTTTCAAAGACATTAACTAAATGTCGAAAATAAAGTGTAAAAACTTTATTATACCGACAATGAAATGAAGGATTAGTTTCTGATTCTCTTCACTCAAAGCACTTGTTTTTCATCTCAGTTTTGCCTCTTATTCATGATTTTCTTCTTATTCTCAGTCAAGTTATTTGTCATACATTCAGAACATCATTAAAATAATAGGAAACAACTTTTTCTTCTTCTCTTTCGTCTTTCCTTTTATTTTAGTTGGTATTCCATAGTTTCCTAGTTTATGGAAAGTGTGGTGTTTGCTATGAAAGACTATTTGTCTGACTTCTTCATAGACTAAACAAAAAATATGATACAAAAATAGGAACCCTTTTCTCATAAAATATTGCGAAATATTCTTTATTCTGGTTATGAAAGAAATCTTTTCTTATAAATAATGGCGAAAATCGTAATATTATTCCAGTGTTTCAGTCATTAACTTTTGGGATTCGATCATTTCATAGAATCGGCCGAAAATATTACCAAGTCCTGTTTTATTTATGTCTTTCAAGGGGATTTTGTCCGACCATGAACAATGGTAAGCAAGAAAAACGAGTAAATCAGTTGCATTTATCCCAATGATTCTGATTTCATGACTCAAATTTCAATAGGTGCAAGCAAAAGCAAAATTTTGAATTTATTTTTTCTGATTTAATTTGACAGAAATCTATAGATTTGTTCCCCAATAGAGAAAAAGCAGAGAAAATATATTTTTTTATCGCAATTCGTATGAAATCCGATCTAAGGTTCAAAAGAAAATATAAATTCTTTTGTGAACTTTGAAGTCAAAGGAAACAGACTTTTGAATAGAGAATAAAATATTCTGAATAACTATTTTGATTCCGAATTATAATAAATTTCGCAGATAGTCAAGGGTTTCCACTTTTGAATAACTTATTTTGGTAATTTTATCAGGGAAAATATTCAGTTACAAGCATTTGTTGCCAAAAGCGTATTTAAGGCTATTTTATCGAGGTGAAATAATATAGAGAATGTGCTAGATTCAAGTAATAAACCTCACTGAACACCACTGGTCATATCTATGAGAGGTATTTGGTATTGAAAAGAGATTGAATCCATATTTGGCGAGTCGTCAAACTCAAGTCATTGTGTATTACGAGGGTAACTTTGGCTTGTTAGTTATTACTAGGGCATTTCCTCTCATAAAGATGCCTTTCTTGAGCACAGAATATCTCCTAATTGATTAATTGGTAATTTTTATGGTTTCATCCAATTTATTATTGATTTTCTTGACTAAAAAATTATTGTAATTGTGATCCGAGAGAAGACTATAACTTACTTACAGTGAAAGTACAGTTTCAGTATTTGATCGGAGAGTCAGATCACACGCCTGAGTGAACATTACTTTTCCCTAATTTATAAAATAATAGCTTAGTTTCGGCCGATTTTGTGAGCAATGCATTCATTATTAAACAAATGGTCGGCTCTTTGTATTCGCTTTCACTTCAATTCCCTATTTGTATGAAATGGAGAAATATTTTTCCTAAAACTTTAATCTATGAGAAATTTGTGGCAGAGATAGGAGAGCGCCAATCGATTCTAGTATTAACCAAGCTTAGCTAACCAATACAAATCTCTAAGATTTACCCTGGAATTTGACTCAATTTATTTGAGACTTTAAGGAATAAATTTGGGTTCCATTAATAAAATGGGATAAAAGTACGTGAAATTTGGAAACAATCCTGGTGGAAATTCTATCAATTCAATCAGACGTGATCTTGGATTCACTGCACGAACTCTTTCCCGACATTAGTTCTCCGATAAAATTTTGGTGAATTTTAATCAGATATTTCACTTAAACATCACATTAGGGTTCAGTCGATAGAATTAATGCCAAAAATATTGATATTTTGATCAATAGTTTTAAAATAGCATTAAAAACATTTTGCGCAAAGCATCCGAAAAAAAATTGAAAAAAAATTTAATAACTATTTATTTGCATAAAAATGTCGGTTAAATAGTTTAATAAATACCGGTTTTATCCTCGATTTTATTTCCAGATAATTTGATACCCGATAATAGCGCTGTAAGGGAGATATGATTAAAGGCTTACAAATTTATCAAGCTCATTTATAAAGCAGTGATGAATGTACCTGCACTTTGTATCCTATTCTTGGCGGCGAATACATCGGCAGTGAAAAAGTCTATTGAAGTCAAGATATTGAATAAGAAGAGAAATGAGTTGAATGGCGATCCATAAATAGTTATGCCATTCATGGACTTCATTGTCCCAAATCATTGATGAGAAGCGCCGGTAGTTTGCGATTCACGCCATGTCTATGCCTAAGAAAGCAAACGTTTGGATGAGAAAAGTCTTATTCAAATTACTATAAACCAGGCTTTAGTCCCAGAATACAAAACAGGGTAAAAGTTAATCGTATTCTACAGAAAAAGAAAATATCATTTATAAAGTGCTGAAAAATGATCGAAACTTTCGGTCGAATAAGAAAAATAAGAAATTTGTCTAATATTTGATACAAAATAACGAAATGAGAACACATTCGAAGCGAAAACTAAACTATCATTCAGTTTATAAATCATATAAATAGAGACAGAGTTTTATACGGAAGACAGGGATGAGCAAGGTTATTGGACATGGGGAAGGTTCTGTTTAAAGTCTTCAAAAATGGTTGAAAAATTATCAACTTGATTAAACTAATTTTAAAATATTGATTTATACAAGATAATTAATTTTTAAAATTCAGAAAACTATTCAATAAAGATTGAATAATGTTATCTAGGAGAAAAATAGGGTTCTCCCGCCATCACTGGTAGAGACCATTGTTTAGTTTATTATATGTATGAAAATATTATGAAAACATTTTTGTTTTTAGTCTAATATTTGGAACAATTTTTCAACTCTTGCTTTCATTTCACTGAATAAATAAAAAGTTTCGCCGAAAGAAATTCAAACCTAATTTCACTCATTTTCTAATCGATATTCCGGATAATTTTTCTTTTCTTATATGGGATCTTTTACTCTTCATTTCTGAAGATAAGTTTTCACTTAAATTAATGAAATAAAATGAAAAGAAATACATTTTGTTCTTCGCTTTCATTTATAATAAAAGTTGTAATTTTAGTTTTTGTGCTGAGTTTGAGTTTGGAAACCAATAAATTTTCCGGTAAATTATACCTAGCAAATCAAGTTTTGATAAATGGGTGTTCGCCTCTCCTCAACGAAACGTATTACTCAATGTATTACTCAATTTATTTAATTTTCAAACTGTAATCGATGGCAATGTTTGGGAATATATGAACGAAAAGATAGAAAAACAAAGTTTTTAGTCGAGAAATAAATTCATTCATTTGACGGATGAATGAAACGTCAAAATAAAAACAAATGTCTTTCGTTCAGAAATTATTTTATATTTCAAAATGTTTGGTAACTTTTTTTTTAGAGCACAGAATCAGTTGTATTACTGATGTGTTTACTTCTATTAACGGATAGAAGCAGTGAATGAATGAATGGGTTTATACTGTCTGTGCTCTTATGGAGTCAATAAACATCACAGAATTGTCAGACAATTTGTGTCCAAATGAATGACTCAACACTCGGATAATGTATTTCTAATTAAAGAAGAGTTGGCGCACATCAACAGACAGAGCACAGAATGAGAAGAAAGACAAAACCAAAATATCAGTCACTAATAAATTACTGAAGGCTTCTGATGTGATGTGAAGGGATGGGAAGGGATGTGAAGGCACTTAAAAATTGTTACCAACTCTTAGACCAAACTCCAAATGTGTTGAAAGCATTCACACGAAAGGCTTACTTTTGCACTAAATTTCACGAGACTTCTATTGATGGCACAAATCTGTGTCATGAAAGGCAGTCATTGCCGAGGAGTCAATGGTTTACATCAATTAGAGATGAGCAGGATCAAACAAAAAATTAGCTTGCACATTCGATAAATACTTGGTCGATTTTCAGAATTCTCAGCATTTTGTGAATACTTTTAAAGTAAGAAAGAATTGATGATTGCAAGATTAAAAGAATAAGCTTGGTAATCTATAAGCTACTAATAAATGGCCCTGTTCATTTCAATTCTAGCAAATAGGAAAGACAAAGAAATTTTATTGAATTTTGAGAATTGTGTTCAGATAATTGCTCTTCAGATGAGAGCCATTCCTTCGATTACAAGTCATTAATAATTATTTCATTGATTTTCGGCAAAAATTGAGTCAACTGTTCATCGGTTTTGTAAACAAGGAAACAGTTTTTGCATTAAAACTTTAATCGGTGTTTACTTTGCTTTTAAGGCTGAAAACTCTAATGACTTTTAAATCAATTAAAAACTATTTGCGAACATATTTACTGAACTAATGTCAGGAAAGGAATTCCCAAAACTAGTGTTGTTTTAATCATTAATTAAAATGTTGTTAACAAATACTCAATTATTAAAATAGTTTCATCTTTTCAGCGAAATTTCTTTTTAAAAGCATCCAGGCCAATGCTTTCAACATAATATAGCCATCAATAGTTGCTGGATTATTTTGTTTTTATCCAATTAGGAATAGCTGTCTGTCTGCTCGACTGGTTAATGTACATCTAGCTATTGACAGCGTATACATTGAATTTGAACTAGTAAGATTAGATATAATGATCAAATGACAAGGATCAAATGAATTTT